>VZSF01009841.1:493613-516678 GCA_013398295.1 Chionis minor | reverse complement strand
CCCCCACCCCGGGGGGCCGCACAATGGCCGGACGTCCCGGCTCGGCCCTTACCTTTGCTCGGCTTCCTCCTCCTTCCGGGGCCTCCCTCCGCCTGCCTCCCCAGCGGCGCTGCCCTGCTCGCTGCCCCGGGACCGGCGGCCTCCGACCAGGAAGTGCCCCAGTGTGACACACCGGCGGCCGCCGCTATGGAAACCCTGCCCGCCCCCGCCCCTCCCACGGGGCTGACCCGTCGCCGCCGCCGCCATCTTGGACTCACAACGAGGCGCGGAGGTGCCCCAGCCGGCCGTGCTCCCCGCTCGCGCCGCCGCCATCTTGGGAACCGGCCGTCGCCGAGGCCGGCTCTGCCCTGGCAGGCGGCGGGGCGGGCGACCGGAGGGACTCGGGCGTTTGGCCCCCGGGGAGACTGGAGAGGGTGCAGCGAAGGGCCACGAAGATGATGAGGGGACTGGAGCATCTTTCTGATAAGGAAAGGCTGAGGGAGTTGGGTCTTTTTAGTCTGGAGAAGAGAAAACAAGACTGAGGGGGGATCTCATGATCCCTCTGAGGAGGGGGCCACTCTTTTTTCTGTGGTGCACAGTGATAGGACAAGGGGCAATGGGTACAAACTCGAATACAGGAAGTTCCATCTCAACATGAGGAGGAACTTCTTTCCTTGGGGGGAGGCAGAGCACTGGCAGAGGCTGCCCAGAGAGGTGGTGGAGTCTCCCACTCTGGAGACATTCCCAACCTGCCTGGACACCATCCTGTGCAACCTGCTGTAGGTGGACCTGCTCTGGCAGGGGGGTTGGACCGGATGATCTCCAGAGGTCCCTTCCAACCCCTAATATTCTGTGATTCTGTGGGCCAGGCCCTGCTGCCACCAACAACCAGCTGAGGCATCTGCCCGGGCAGTTGCCCGGGAGCCGCTGGCAGAGCCCATGCGTCGGCACTGAGGCATCCTGTGGGGGAAAAAAAAAAAAAAAGGGAAAGCACAAAGGAGGCCTTGTGCCCCTCACATTTATCTTGGCTGCTGGGCTGTGCTGTGTGAACTATGGAGGCACTCATTTTGAAAACTTCGTGGTTGCGCTTTTTTTTCTGGTTTTCTCTGACGAGCCACCAGCGTTGGGATGTTGAGGGGTTGAAGTGCAGCTTTATGTGTGAACTTCATGGAATTCTGTGTGAAAATACGACTTCACAGGCTTGTGTGTGAAAACACGGAACGATGGGCTAGGCTGGGCTGCCCCTTCCAGCTCTCCTGGCCTCGCTCTTCCGTAGGCAGAGCACTCCCACTCCGTCTGCACAAATAACTTACGCGTGTACATCCCTGGGCTTTCCATGGGGCAGTAAACTGACAAACGGACAAAACCAGAAGGGAAGAAGCATAGGAATGCGACAAACAGCGGCTTGAGACAAGTAGACATCTCAAATGCCACAGCGGTGTCGTGACCAGAAGGGGTGAGCTTGGTTTAAAAAGAAAACCATTGCGGTTAAGAGGGAATTTGAAGCAGCAATGAAACATGATGTTACATTAGAAGCAGGATTAAAGTAAACAGTCATTTAAAATGTACTACGGAAAGACATCCAGTAATGGTACAAAAAGAGAGCGATGTGCAGTTAAGTGTTTTGAATATTTTAAATGGTCCCATGTTTGTGTAATATTTAAATACTTCCTATTCGAGTAGTAACAAAGGAATTTAGCATCATCTACTAAAGATAAACTCTTTAAAATAAGCAGTTCCAGACAACTTGCACTATGAGTTGTGGGGCTCTCAACTTACCATATTAATTTTTACTAGATCTTGTAATACAAGGACATTTCGTGACAATTTGGAGAAAGCACTGCTCTATTATTCCAGGGTAGATTAGATTAGCTGAATAATTACTGAAGGTGAGTAAATCTTCTCCACGGACATTTTCATTTTTAATAGGTTTTTTGTCCTCACAGTTCTCTCTCGGTTTAGAAGAAAAATAGCCTGAATAGTGTTACTTTTGGAAAAACTGGAAGTATCACCCCTGTCATGGCAAATCCGTGTGGCAGCACATCTCAGAGCCTCTGAGAATCTAGCAAATCTACATAGCTGTGTATGAGCATGGTTGCGTATGACGTTCATTTTACGTAGGAGAGAACGGCTAAAGGCAGTAAGACATAGAAGCTCAGATCGATTTTGTCTAAATGTTTCTTCTCATGCAGAGGAAGTGTAACAGAAAACAGAAATTATTTATTGCTTTGCAATACATTTCAGTAACTAGCCTGTCAGTATCCCATAAATCCCAAGAGGGATACTGTGGTCGGATCTAACTCCTTCCAATTTCGAGTCGTAATTGTCTTTTTAAAAATTTTAGAAGGTGTTGGAATATAAAAGCATACTTAGCTTTCTTCCAGCTAGGGATTTGTTTCCTCCCAAAATGGCTAATTAGTTAAGATAAATGTCTTCCACGGGGAGCTCTGTACTTGATCTGAACCATCTCATCTCTATTTCATACATTCTCAAACTATCTATCATCATTTTTGTTTCCCCATATGCTCATTGCTTCCTGTTGCACTACTATAACTAGGGTGTGGAACAGTTCTACAATCACAGCTTTCCAAGTGGCTGACAGTGATATCATACTTGTTTTCTCGCTACTCCCACGTACAAATCCTGCGATATCATTTCTACCAACACTTGCATTTTTTGTTACAGTTCTTAGTCTAAGAAAGTATATACAATCTTTGTTATTTATAATGCTTAAAGATCTTCATGGTGTCGCAAGAACGTAGAAGAGATGTTGTCTGTGTCTCTGCTGTCTCTGCGGGAGCGTGCCCTGGGAGGCACGCAAATCTCACCGGTCTTGGACCGCTGTTACATCTATGCTGCCCTCAAAACTACTCCTTTATGTCACCTGCCAACCGACCCCATACTGCTCGGCTTCATGTGATTCCCAACGTGCCGATTTATCGTCCACGCCACGTAGGTGGGATGAGCAGTGTGGGTTACACGGCAGAAAATTGCGTGTCAAGTCCATCTGCCCTGTAAACGGGAACGCTGCGGTTTGCTTGCCAAGGGTGAAATTGAACTGGAGAGATGTAACACACATTTGGATTTCTGTTGGGCATCACATTTATGATAGAGCCTAAACCTTTCATTAAATTACATTCTGTACTGGTAATATCAGTTGATGTTAGGGAACGTTCAGTGATTTACACCCAAAGGTGACCTGGGCTGTGTTTAATTCAGATGTCGTAGTATCCACCTACCGTTGTGAGTGGAGATACAGAAGCGAACACCTCGCAAAAACTAACACTTCATCTCACCGAGTCAGCACTTAGATGTGGTATCATCAGGATGCTGAGCACTCAGCGCGGCCACTGACATTATTTGGCAGCGATATTACAAAGCCAGAGTCAAAAGAACAGAGTATTAACACTCCCTTTTAAAGTATCCTGTTCCCTGTAACATTGCAGTCCTTTCTACTGGACTTCAAAGGAATACAAGAATTCATATTGAAAAAATTATGAGATTTTCATCAGCAATTATTTCTCAGTATGCTTTGCCCTTTGTTTCTTTTTAGCTATGAAGTTTATGAAACCCATTCTCTTCAATAAAAAGGCATTTAAAAAAAATGAAGCAGAACACAAAGCGTATTTGCAGAATTATATGAGCTAACTGCAACATCTCGTGGAAATAAATTTGTCTGTCTTCAGGTTCTGTTTACAGTCTGCCCTTACGATATCCTACGGGCTTCCTAGCTGAATCAACCCAGAGAGATCTGAGTTGCCATGGGACAAGGGAATGAATTTGATGGCGCCTCAACCCTCCTTCTTGAGCTTCGTTCTTCCCAGGCCTTCAGAGTATGCTCCGCTCTGCAGAGCTGTGTGTGTACTGGTGCACATGTCTCGTCATCAGCTGCCTCAGGCCATTGATGGAGCTGCAATCCCTGACTGAGCAAGGTTTCAGAATAACGACGGCTTTGAAAATCAAAACTCAGGCTTTGAACTGGCAACGGTGTGCTGGAAGTCCATGAAAGTTTTGGAGCACTTTGCTGGTGGCCTATCCGTAAGGCAGCCCACTGGGTTAAACATACACATTCCCATAAGGACACAGTTGCGACCCTGAAGAGCTTGACTTTGACTTTAAAAAATTAGGCATTCTGTGAACCGAAAAGTCAGCGGTTAGTAGAAGTTTTTTGGTCCTAAAATAATGTTTAAAACTGGGTTTGGCCTTTTCCTTTTCAAATGGTGTTTGTGCTATAGATTTGGCTGAGCTTCAGTGGTGTGTAGGATTCCAACATATTTTCTGTGGCATATGGCATTTCCACTTCTGCTTGCACGTAGTTTTCAAGGCACATGAGGTAATGTTTTTTTTCTGTGTCATTCCAAATACAAACCGTTTATGCGCAGGCATGTGCCCTGAGAGTGAGCAGCTCAGAAGATCCTGCAGGTATCCGAATACAAGCCTGTCTATTAGTCTTAAATTCAAACAATTGCCTGTTCCAACCTTTGAGGCTTGTCACTTTGAAAACCTACTCTAATCATTACAAAGGATATCACTCAAAATATCTAATTTGATATGAAGTGTTTATAGGACTATGAACAATAGGTGGCAGATGGCCATTCTTTCCAGTACCATGAAGTACATCAATATTTGATAAGATTAAATGCACTCAGCTGCTATACCACCTGCTGGTTTTGCTTTTGTTTATTTTCCCCAAAGTGAAAGTTGTGGGTGACTGTGTTTCAGGTGTTGCTTTCAATCCCTCACTTGCCTGATCATGTCATAGTCATTTCCAGGAGCATCAGCCAGTTCTGCACAAGTGGTGATTTGGGCAGAGGTTTGCCTGTACACGCGTGGCGGCCGCAGCCCACCATCTTACACTGAAACACTGCTTTATATTAAGGAAGGGCTGTGTTAAAAGCACGGATGGGAGTGGGACTCTAAGCAGGAGGGTTTGCCGTTTGCTTCGTTATTGACTGCTGATGTAATTTTTCTGGCTGCCTAAAATGCTTTTTTCCTTTTAGTTCTAATTATTTGCTTGCCCTCACTCAGTCCCATTGTCTGCAGGCTCCCTTGGTTCGCTGAGGTTCAGGTTTCACCAATTCAGGCCTCTCTTCCTGCTTTTGGTGGCTCCTGCCTTGGGAATTGGATTTGAATGCATCCAGTGCTTGCCGACGCTGCCTGATGAAAGGGGCTATTTCTGTCCTCTCTGTCAAGGCAGATTTTCTTCATCTCCTTCCTTTTTTTCCCAAATTTTCTGTCTCCTCTAGCATTTTCTTGCCTTTTTCTATTCGCCTCCTTCTGTCCTATTCCTTCTGTTACTTCAATATTCATTCATTTCTTTCTCCTTGTAAATGTTGATTTAGCTCTCAGTGGTTTTTTAGCCATGAAAAGTATACACAGAACAAAGTTTAATACACTTGTACAGTATAATACAACTTTTTTTAATGACTCCTTAATAGCAAGTAGTTTTTCAGTGAATTGAAAACCATTACAATACTAAAGGTGTGTCACTTAGCTGTATATCCCATGTCATATAATTTCCCGGAGATCCCTTTCTACATTGACTAGACAGATAATGCAAGGTGACTATGTATAGAAAATGCAAAATTTAGAAAGCCTGCCTTAAAAAGGCAGGTGTGACTGTATCAAAACCGAAGCATAGGATGTGTTTGAAACATGAAATAGGGGTGTTTTCCTGGATCAGAATTTTAGATTCTTGTTAACCAGATTTTTGTCTCCCACAACAGGAGAAAGGATTTGATGAAAGAATTTGATGAAAAAAGCTATAATCAAATCATACAGCTTTCAAATCAAGGAAAGGTAGAACATAGTCAGAAGAGAGAAAGAAAAGGAACAGGTAAGAAGTCAGAAGATTAAATCTTACTGGCAATGATGCACAGCAAACCAAAACATTATTTTCGTCTTTTGTGTGCTCTAGTGTGGTGTTCCAGGACATTGGTTGGAAGATGTGGAAGGAGTGGTTGGAGTTTTTGTAAACTCTGAAGATCTGGTGAAGAGTTACAGTAAGAGACAAGGAACCTGCAAATCTCATGACAGTATTTTATAGAGTCAGTTTTCAGGGCACGGTCACTATTAAGAGTAAAGTTTATTATTGCTCACCTGTAACCACCAGAATGTCAGAAGTAACTTAAAATAAACGTGCAGAGAGGGACTTGGGAGTGCTGGTGGACAACAGGATGCCCAGGAGGCAGCAATGTGCCCTTGTGGCCAAGAAGGCCGGTGGCATCCTGGGGTGCATCAAGAGGAGTGTGGCCAGCAGGTGGAGGGAGGTCATCCTCCCCCTCTGCTCTGCCCTGGTGAGACCACAACTGGAGCACTGTGTCCAGTTCTGGGCTCCCCAGTTTAAGAAAGACAGGGAGCTGCTGGAGAGGGGACAGCAAAGGGCTACAAAGGTGATGATGGAGCTGGAGCATCTTTCTTATGAGGAAAGGCTGAGGGAGTTGGGTCTTTTTAGTCTGGAGAAGAGAAGGCTGAGGGGGGATCTCATCAATGCTTATAAATACTTAAAGGGAGGGTGCCAGGAGGAGGGGGCCAGTCTTTTTCCAGTGGTGCCCAGTGACAGGACAAGAGGCAACAGGTACAAACTCGAATACAGGAAGTTCCATCTGACCATGAGGAGGAACTTCTTTCCTTTGAGGGTGGCAGAGCACTGGCAGAGGCTGCCCAGAGAGGTGGTGGAGTCTCCGACTCTGGAGACATTCCAAACCCACCTGGATGCCATCCTGTGCAACCTGCTGTAGGTGGACCTGCTCTGGCAGGGGGGTTGGACCAGATGATCTCCAGAGGTCCCTTCCAACCCTTAACTTTCTGTAATTCTGTAAATAGAATTATTTCTTAGATACCAACAAGTTTAAAAACCTCAAAGGGATACATTTTCATGAAGTTACAAGCAAATGAAAACAGGAGCCTTCCATAAAATGTGTAGATGCTCAGTACTATAATTGTTTGCTGCAAAAGGTGTAATTACTTGTCTGATGTAATGCAAAAGTTAAATCTTTATGACCTTTTCCATTTGCTGCTGAAACAGAGAGAAGTGTAAATGACTGATGGAGAAAAAATACATTCGCTTTATTCAGGCAAAGCTCCTTGTGGAAGATCAAAGTACATTTTGTCCAGCAGCATGGTATTTAGTCTTTTCCCAGCTCCACTTCATGTAAAATTTATGTAGCACAACACGGAATGGGGGATGCAAGTTGGGCTTTTAAGCACATTCTTCTTCCTCTGCCTTGAGCCATCTGTGTTTGGTCAGCCTCCTGTTCAGGTTAAAGCCGCGTGAAGGTTTCCTGTGAAGTCTTAACTGTAGAAATAGCTTGCCAGGGAAATGGAAGTCCTATCCGTTCATCTTTTCCCTAACCAAGCCCATATGGCAACCGTGGAGTGAAACAAGCCAACTAGAGGGTGGCCAAGCCCTCTCAAGCTGTTTCACACCAGTAAGCAACGGAGTTAATTTCCCACCGCAGGGCCATCACACAACTGGCAGGAAGAGTGCCCCAATATGGGGACCACTGTGTCATCCGCATTGCTGGCTGAGGAAGAAGATGGGCTCACAGATGCTGCTGAGGCTGGTGTTTACACCAAGTCTTACTAGGAACCAGTTACCCAGTTTCATCCTGTAAGGAAGCCAGGGACCCTGTTGACAGCCACCATCGTTAACAAAGGCACCCCTTACCTTTGGCAAACGAAGCCAGCGTTAGGCTGTAAAGAAGTGTGAAGCTTCCCAAACATTTTGCAAATACCCCTAGAGTGTAAACATGCTTTATCCTGTCACAAAATTTTTATGCAAAGAAGAGCTTTCTGAAAGACGAGGCACCAAATACCACATAACAGTCTTTTTTCCTCAAAGTGTCCTTATAATCCAATAATTTATTACCACATTTGGAGGTGGGTTTTTTCCTCCTTCTCTGTCCTCAGAATAATAAGCAGGACTCAATCTGACCACACTTCAGATCGATCGACATCATGAAAGGTGGATTTTCTTAAATACTGGGGTGAGCGAAAAGTGAATTTGTGCAAGGACACACATACCTTGAGATATATGAGCCAATCGGCTTAAAATGATGTTTTGCCCTGACCTGACAAGGCTTGCTGTCTCTGGCAACGCATAATCTCTTTTAATATACTACCAGGAATGTGATGGCTGTTTGAAAATGCTTCTAAACTGCAGTTTATCTCAAAGGCTTACACCTTAATAGGAACTATACCATCTCTTTGGGACCCCTGTTACGAGCAGATATTAATAAGGGTTTGCATTGGTTCAGGAGAGAAATGGATAAGGAAAGGCTCTGAGTCAACTTGTTACAGGTTTTGTGCAGAAGTTTAAAAAATTGTGTGTCGAGGATTTTAAAGCGGACACTGCCAAAGGAGATACCTATTTCAGTTGATAAAGTCATGGGGCTTTGTCCTGCGCATCAGTATGTTTTCCTAAGAGTGTGCTTCTCCTGTGCATCACTGTCAGCACGATTTAAAGTTGTGCATTTAAGACTCAAGTAAGCTTCTTTGCAAACACTCTTGAGAATAGGATCAAAATGGGAAGAGATTACCTGTAATCTAATTATGTTAGGTTCCGTTTGAAATCCTTCAGTGTAAAAATTAAAAGAATACGACACAGCTTTACAATATGCTGTAGTTCACATGGAAATTATACAAGCATGTGTAAATGAGGCAACGTGAGAAAATACCGTGCATTGGGTATACTGCAACGTTTGCTTTAAAGAATCTAAGTCTGAGGACTAGCATGGTTTGGTGAACTAAAAATAAATTCTAAGAACTTTACCCCCTATGTCATTAACGTGAAGCTAGCCTTTGCCTCTTGCTCTGTGGCCACAGCTTACATGAAGAAGCTGGCGGTCAAAAGACCTGTGTCAAGAAATCAACACCAAACATGACTTTGGGCAGCAAGGTTGGGGCTGGAGCAGCACTGGCACTGAAGTTTAGCAGCTGTTCTTGGGACAGACAGTGAATCTGTGCTGCTGAGTGGGCTGTACATTTATAGCGTAGCATTCCCTTTACAGTAAGGGCTGTAAGGACATCCATAATCACCAGAGACTGTTTTAAGTACATCTTCATTTTCGCAGTTTTTTTCAAAAACCCTCAGGTGCATTAAATGAACTTTGGTTGTAGGTTAAGGAGAGGTAGTTTCACTGAAATTGCACCACCTTAGGATCCCCACTGAATGAGGCCTCAAATTATGTCTGATATTCATGTGTGCTTCAAGTACACGTGAAGAGAGGGCCTAGAAGGCCCTGTAGTCTCACTCACCTTGTGCATTAAGTGCTTCATATCATCTGGGGAGAGGCTCAGGTGCGGCGCTTCCCCTGCACATCACCAGCACTGCTCCCGATCCATGCATGTCCAAATTCAGAACTGGATTAGGCTTAGTTTGTCCCTTGGGTTTTGGAATGGAGGCTGTCCTTCCTTGACTCGGGTCTGGAGCACCATCCAACTTCACCAACTATTTTGTGAGATTCCTCAGAACTGGAATTGTGGAAGGCTCATGAAAACTTATTGTCCAGCTGTATTTCCATTATCTTGAGTTATGTCAAAACTGGATTCAGAAAGCGGGTTCCTTTCTTATTTTGAATTTGATCATAAGCTTAAGAAGTTTCTACAAAGTCCCCTTAAGAAGGAGAAGGTTGGTTTTCTCTTCAGATTTTTCTCTGATTTTAGAGAATGGATCAAGCTGCAAAATTCAGGCATGCGTTTTTCCTTCCACCACAGGACTCACATTCTAATTCCCTGTAAGACTACAGATCATTTGCCAAGGCTATTTCTAGCCCAGTTCCAAACATTTGGGCACACCTTGAGCTCATGTTGTGGCCCAAGTCTGTCTGATTGCAGAACAGCAGCGAGGGAATCCTCATGTTATGTGCTCTACAACCAAAAGAAACAAATACATTTAAAACAATGAAATGAGTTCTGTACCAGTTGCTGGCCAGATGGTATTGTGAATTGTTACAATTCATCAGCAAAACAGAGGAAGGAAGTGTTTTAAAGCAAGATTATATTATTTTCCTTAAGTTCTTATTATGAAATCTTCCTGAAGTGAACTTTCAAAACCTGAAAACCCTTCCAGAGGGAATGAATGGAACAGGGCAAACCGGGGACTCACTGGGGAGTAGATAAAAACAAGGGAAAAGTATAACATGCCAGTGAAATAAAGGAAGAACCCATTACCAAGTTTTCAGTTTGGGAAGACATGCAAAAGAAAACACAAGTAACAGAAAAATCTAAGTCATACATAAAAATATACGGTTGGAAGGCACCCAGGGTCTTCCCTCCCGCTGGAGGGAAATCAGCCTGAAAGCTGAGAAAGCAGATAAGGCAAGCAGTGATATATTCACTAGATAGGCAGTCTGCAAGATTTAGCAAATTACTGCCAATAAAGTACCTCACAATCCTGAAGAAAAAACGCTGAGAAAAATGTGTTTTATTTTTGCTGTCATTTAAGAAACAAAATGTGTTTGAAAACCATGAGAAAAAATGTGTCTTAAATGAAAATGACCCCTGACCATTAAGTTCACCCCAGTCAAATAAAACACATCCTGTTTTTGTAACTTTTTTATACAAGGCAGATCCTGGTCTGTATACACTCTTTCCAGCCGAAGATTTGACCCATAGTTTAATTTTAGTTATAAGCAGGGGAGGTGATGGAAAATACAAAGTGCTGCTCCCACTTTGGTTAAGATAAAGGGTGAAATCTGCATTTGGGAAAATGCAGAAAGTGGGTAAGTTCATTACAAAAAAAGTACAAGGAGTTTAGAAATATCCTCTGACAGGGACAACGTATGCCCTGTATCCATAGTTAATTAAATGACACGCAGTTGGTCACTTAAAATACATCCTGGACTTTCCATACAATCACAAAAATCTGTCACACAAGCTGCATCAGCCTTTTCTTGGTAATTTTGTTTTCGAACATCCATGTTGGGATACAAAGGCATACTCGTTTCGTGTCCCACATCAGTCACCCCCCAAATCCTTGCTGTGGGAAGAAGGAATCACTGGTGAAGCCCTGCCCTTATTGTGCATAGAGGAGTCTTTTTTCTCCTTGTCTAGACTTTGTGGAAGAGCTTGGAAAAGCTTGGTACGTGCAGAGTCTCCAGGCAAGCGATAGGTGGGCGAGGTCACAAGTGTATCTAACTCCCTTTTTTGTAAAGCTGCTAATCCAGAGACTGCTGAAGTCGGTTCCACAGCTTGTTTCATGCAAGAAGTCAGGCAAGAGGATCTCCTCGTCTAGCAGCCACCTAGGGTAGGATTGATCTCGCTTAACCTTGGATGTCTACAATGTATGTGCCCATAGGTAAGCCAGGTGTCCAGGCTGCCATTTTGCATGCTGGAGAGCTAGTCAAAGGGGTTTAGGGCACGAGTCACTTCATTGCAAAACAGACACTTACATTTGGTCGGATTAATCACACCCTGAGCTCCCCTGACCCGCTCTTCATTGATTATACTGGGAAATTACCCAATAAGTACTTGCTCAGCTTTAGATGTCTATTTTATAAACGCCTGCACTCAGGTTCCATTTGCAGTTTGAGACACGTAACGATGTGTGTGTTCAAGGCGTGCATTGGGCACCCAAGTTTCCTCTGCAGGTAACGGTGATGCCATCAGCACTCAAGGCATGCTGAGAGCCACCGAGCTAACCAAACGTAGGTGCCTCCTCTGACCCCGGCGGGAGCTACAACAGCTAGCTCACGTCTGAACACCTACGTGCAGACACCTAAATTTAGGTGTCCTAATCTGCGTGCTGAGCCTAACCTTTACATTAGGGAAATGAATCCGCTTCCAGGCAACTTTGTAGAAACACAGGTTTAAAACCAAGATTTGAATAACTTTGATGAACTAAATGGAGAGAAGTAAACGGTTTGGAAACTATAACCTGAGCTGAGTATAAACCAGTTTTAAGAACCAAACAGGAATCTGCTCTGCATGTGTGGTGTCGTGTCTTTAAATATATACCTCCTACTCAGCTGTTCGGATGCCAGAACAGGATCTGCCTTTGTAGAAATAGATCAGCATCATTTGTCCTTTTCATCATTATAAGCTGATTATCTACTTTTGAGTAGATAAAACACACTTTGTGATTGTTCTCCCTTACTGACAAGAAAATGTTTATCTTGCATTGAAATGTGATGCGTGGTTGATACTCTCAGTCATTTTTGACATCAAGATCAGTGTTGATACATTAACAATCTTAATGATTCTTGATATTTCTGTTGCAAATGAGAATCAGGGATTTATAGGTTTTAGTGTTCTCAGGTGATGACATGTGCCCGTGTAGGTCTAAATACTTAGCATTTAACGCAGTGTAAAAAACAATCAGGCACACAATCTATTTTTGCTAGACGTGGTCTATATAACTAAATGTTTTCGATGCTAATTAAAGCATTCTTATACAATGATGATGAGCGTTACAAATACTTTGCAATCAGGCAGCACTCCAAATCTGCTCCTGTGTTCCACACTGGATATTGCTGATAATTATCTTCTTCTCAGTCATATTATCATAGAAAACATAACTGGAAGGGACATTGAGATGGGCTCATCCACTGCATTCTCCTACCCCCAGCTGGATCAGCTATACCTAAAGTTTCTAAGTAAGTGTATCTTTTTATAAAATGTATTAAAATAATACCATGTTCTTTACTGTTTTCTTTGCAGGATTGGACATTGTTTTATTTCCTTTTGGGGCTTGTTTCCTTTTGGATCAAAGAAGTAGGTAAAAAAACCCCACACTTTTTGGTTTGGTCAGAATCTTGGATGGAATGCAGCTACAAATTACTTATCCATACAAAGAGAGGAGACTGGCTCTTTTGTTCCAGCTGTCATGGGATGCAACTGGAAGGTGAACAGTGGGCTTGAGCGTACAGAGAGGAGAATAATTCTTCGTCAAAAGTCTGCCTCTTCCTACTAAGAGTATCAGAGTCTCCTCATGATGATAACAGGCTTCCAAAAGCCGGAAAACTGTTTCTGAACTGTATCAAGTTATGCAGCTCTAATAACCGAAACGGGACCAAATTATCCTCTTGGATGCATGTCAGTCTTTCTTTTATCACCGAGTGGAAGCTGTAGGTGTACAGCTGAGCAGGATATAGTTCACAGCCTGCAACATTCCTCATACCTGAACCCCTTCCCGTGGTGAATCAGTGTGACGCTATAAAAAGAAAAAGGGGATTCCTCGAGACAAATTCTAATCCCCGCTCTGGCAGAGAGGAGCAGATGGAAGAAAACAGACAGCTCAATGTGTGACAGGAGGACTCCCTCAGCGGAGGACAAATCCTGAGGTGGCCTAGAGCTGACGTAGTGGAGAAATAAGGGGGCATCGGAACATCTCTGTTTTTATGTCACATGATCAGTGAGCAGCCAGATTTAATTTAAAGGCAGCATTAGAGTTGTTCTAATTTAGTGTGTGGATACCTAGCTTTAGTTCCTGAACTTGAAGATCTGGGCCAATGTTTTCAACAGATTACTGCAAACATCCCTCTGCATAACGCTGCATGTTTCGCTCCTTATGTCTGCTTAAAAAAGGAAGATCAGAAGGAGAAAAAATAAATTATAGATGTTCTGGCTCGCATCTAAAATGACAGCAGTCCCCATTTCTAGGGGAACCGGGTCTGGGATGGGGAGAAAGCAAACCATCGGAGCAGCTGCTGAGGCAGGAGCGACAACCACCCCCAGAGCCATCCTGCAGTTCTGGCTTGACTTTCACCCACGTTCACTGGTTGTTCCAGGCCCTGCGTTCCAAATCTCTTTACATCAGCTTCGCTCCTCTCCTGGTACTGCTGCTCCAACAATCCTCTTGTCAATGTCTCTTCTCCTTTCTCTTTTCTTTCCCTTTGTATTCTCATCCCTAGTCTTACATCACCAAAATACTACATCACCTACATGCTTGTTATAAAATCGCAACCTTCACTTTTACATACCCGTTAAATTGCTTTTCTCCAGTTCTGAGCTTTTTTGGAGCAGGGAGTACAGTGTCTTGTAGGGGGGAGCCCCATACTTTCTCAGCCCCAGGCACTCGTGTAATAAACATGATTTACCTTCCTAATGTCCCTGTAATTTCGCTTCTATAGATTGATCCAGACTTAGACAACTGATTAATGTTAATGTGCACTGAAGAAAAAGTATTTAGTCTTCTCCTATCAAAAAGCTGTGCAATTATGTACTTACTGCTGCTCTGCAATTTTGGGAGCACCGGGGAGGCCAGGTACTGTCTGAATTCCATTTGTGGCTCTGAGGCTGTACAGACATCGTTAGCACTGCATATCCGAAAGCTGGAAGTAAGTCTCCATGAACCGCCATGAGTTGCCACTAGCGTCAGCACTTGAGAATTGCCAGGTCCAGAAATCTGGTGGCTGGAAACCTGGTGCCAGTGAAGTCCATAAGAATCCAGCTATCAGCTTCAAGCAGGACCAAGATTCAGCTGGCTCACGAAGTCAGACACTCTGCCCTCCTCAGCAATTCAAAGGAACCTTCATGCCACTATCAACAACCAAATCTGTATGTTCATGAAAAACATGAAGAACTTGAAAAGCTTCACAGCCACAATGAATTCATATCATCATATTTTGTTTACCTCAGATGTCCAACTATATGCTGTTCATCTTCCTGAAGGTTCCTGCTGGGAACAGTAATATCCGTTGAGGTGCCTGGGTTCCTCGAGCTGAACATGCCAAGCACAAAAGCTACTCCTGAAACGAGAAGAAATTTTTAAAAGTGGAATTTAACTAAATTACTAGCTAGAAACAGTCTTTTTTTGCCTCCCCCAGAACTAGGAACATAAGTACCGATGAAGGAGAGATGCAGGTAGCCACGTTTTAAAATAAATGATATATTAAACTACTTTATTTAAGAGACACCTAGCCAAACCCTCATACTTTGCATACTGTGCAGATCTCATAGGACAAATACTGTACCCAGATTTAAGTAAATGAATGTCAGGGAGATTAAGCAGGATGTAAATCAGGGAAGCATTTGATTTGCTTGTCTCTGATGAGAAGAGAGGGGAAAACTGGTGTGCGCACATCTCTCCTGCTGTCTTGTGAAGCCCAAGCACAAGTTTCTCATACAGGTGGAATGAAAAAGTGAAAATAAAACCAAAGATAAACTAGTCAACTGGCTGTTTAAAATAAATGGAACTCTAAAAATTCACTAATGTGATTAGTTCATTAAAAATTTTATTGATAACTGGTAAGTCCATTGCCATATTAAGAATCTTTCCAGTACTAATCAGCTCAGCTCTCAATAAAACAATTACTGAGTGATGAAAATCTCTGGTTCACTGTAGTATTGCTGTAGTGTAGCAGTAGATATTGTAGCAGCGTAGTAGGTATTGTAGTAGGAGTGTAGCATAGATATTCTTCATTAAAACAACAGCGTAATTTTAAATGCAGAAGGCATTATCGTAGATGTCTTTTTAGCCTAGTTTCTTTTGGAAATAAGATCATACTCTTTGTCTCCTGCTACATCTGACAGCAGGCTGAGGTTCTCGGTGATCTTAAGTATCCTCTTAGGAACACCGATGCTCACGCAGAGGCTGGAGACCCAAATAGTCGCCCCTCGTAAGAGAAGAGCTGCGGAGGTCACTGGGCGATCCCTGTTGTGTTGGGCCTGCCCAGACCCCGCACTCTTCACACCACAGAGCCCTGCTCAGCTGACGGAGAGGATGGCAGACGGGGAGAACTGGGGGTACAGCGGGGGAGCGAGAGTGTTAGGGACGTAGCAACACAAGTCATTTCTTCAACTGCAGAACCAGTAACGACCGTTTTCTACACATTTTAATTCATTCATGTGCTGTCACGGTAAGCTGAAGTTCCCCCCATGTATAATCCCCTCTCAGGCAGTGTCTCTGTTGGGCACATACACGAACACACTGTCTCAGCTGCCTTCCACGGCCTGGAGCTCCTCGCGGGTGAGAGCCGAGGCCGGCTCTGGCTCCGAGTGATGCGCATCGACTGGCACACACGTGCCGATTAATTGCTCGGTAGGTCACACAGGGTAGATGGCTGCTGAATTTGGGCTGCAGACTTTTCCCCACAGCAAGCCTTCATTTCCGTCTCCTTGTTCTCCTCAGCAACAATCTTCCTGCGACTTCTAACATCTCTTCCAACCTCCTTGACAGATCTGGGTGACTGGCAGACATAATTCCCTGAACCTTTTCTTTTTTTTTCCCTTTTAAAACAAAAATAATCCTTTACCATGAAAACACCCCTTTTAATTTGTGCATTAGTATTCCCTACATACAGAATAATTTTCTTTGCTCATTATGTATTAATATTTCCTCTGCCTGGAAACAGGAACCACGAGCACTTTGACACAGAGAGTTACCGGATGTTTCTCCACGACACGGGACAGCTGTGTTGAATCAGGCCATCGCCCCTTCCTCGGTGCCAGCGCCCTGGGAACTTGCCGTGCGTGGCCCTGGTAAGACAAAGCGGTGCAGCGAGAGCACTGGGGCCAGCTGGCCAGCGCGCTGAGCCCAGACTCCTCCCCGGCGTTCCCTCCCGGACGGTGGACGAAAATACACGCCAGCAGTCGGCAGCTTCGCTGGAGATTCCTTGTCCTGCCTTGTGGCTGCCGCATTCAACACAGCACAGGGGAGAGAAGGTGTAAGGTAAGATAAGGTAAGATGTACAGCGTTAAGGTATATAAGTCACTAACGACTCATTAATGAGCAGCCTTCTGGATCAAGCCTCTTGCAAGAAGTGTTTCACCTGAGGACTCGTGAAAGCATCCTTCTGCTCTCGCCCCAGCCTGGTATGGACATGCCCAGCTTCAGCTCCCCTCTGAGCTAGTTTTTTCTGTGACTGTGTTAACTCCTCTGCCCAAGGTGGATTTTATCTGTCTTATCACCCTGGTCCTTCGGACTTTGGTGGTACCAAGGAACCATTAACGATTAGGATTCTGTCATTCTCCTATTTCCCTATAAAACTTATGCTTATTTGTAAGATTCCGGTGTTCTCGGATAAAAATCCTATTTAATTGAAAATAAATGAATATTTTCTCCCGTTCTAATATGTTGCCTCTGGTGGTTCTGACGGGGCGAAAAGGAATGAAAGAAAATGAAATGAGCTGAAATTGGCCGAAAGGGCAGGGAACAGGTGAACCAGAGGAGTCCAGAAAACTCAACATATTTTGCTATGGAAAAGAAGTTACTGGCAGGGACTGGATGGGGACAAGGTGGGGACATGGTGTAATTTTGTGGTGAGAACTGTCATTTGCAGACGTGGCTTGGCGCAAATCCACGCAATGACAGTGGCTGTTCCCAAGTGCTGAGAACTTTTAGGCAAATTTTTGCTCCTGGCCCCAAAGAGCAGCTACGATTTACCTTGTCTTACACAGCAATGTTTTTGGTTGTAACCACATCTGGAAGTGAATCCTGAGATACAGCCAGAGAGGATCCTGGTACTCCGTTCCTCCAGCGAGGTCCCTGGGCTGAGATCAGCATTTGTACCTTCTGTGCGGGTAAGGGAAATGCTCACACCATCGGTGAGAGGCATCCGACCGGTTTCCCTTGGTTCCCGGCGCAATCAACAGAGGGAAGCAGGCAGCCCGGAGAGGCACTGGGAGCCGGTGTCTCCGTTAGCCACTCTGACCAGCCCTGCGGAGGAGCGCACGTCTCTATCGACGGAGCAGGGACCCGCGCAGGGTTAAGTCTCTAAATTGGGAACCTGAGGTTAGATACTCTGAGCACAGGAACCAATACCACCTTTTTTCCGAGCCTGTTGTAGCCTCCCATATATTTCATAATTCTGATCGTTATTCACATTTTAAGACTCTCATAATTGGAAAGCACATACAAAAAATCTAATGCTGAAGCTAGGAAAATATGAATCACTTCAAAACCTCTGAGGAAGCGAGGGCAATGAAGGATGAAAAATGCGTGTGGGGAGGATGAGGGGAAAACAGCAAATAAAGAGGAACAGGGATGGGTCTAGTGACAAAAGGGCTTTGATCGTTCACCTGGTTCTCAAGCTGAAGGGAAAATAAGACCCATGCATTACACGGAGCAGTGCTGCCACACAGTGACAGAGAAAAAGCTCTGAGAAGTAATTGCAAAAAATTGCAGCAGTAATGACACTGGGAGCTTTATGGTTATCGTCAAAGTCAAACAGGATACTGGCTTGTTTGCTGAAAGAACGCTAAATGTAATTACAGGAGGCGGCATTATTGCCAGCGAAGGACCTAATCTGAGCCTAACTGGAGTGGCAGGGGTTGAGCCTGGTTTACGGCTTATTGCAAAAGATCAATGGCAGTCATGGAGTTAAAACTCCATTTAAGTCCTTCCTTTTAGCAGAACAATCAATAATTTTAAAAAATCACTTTCTCCCAGAGTACAGACTAAGCTTTTCTGATAGTCTGATACACATTAATTCTGTAAATGATTTTGAGTTACTAGATTTTGAGTTACTAGAAAGAAGCCCTCCTTTCTAAAGAGACGACCTATATACGACTTATCTGTCTGTCACTAACATAAATCAGAATAATATATTTTCAAATAATAATTTTTACAGAAGCAAAAAAAAAACAAACCCAGGGCTGGGACCCAAAGAAGGTTAGGTAGAAAAGTCATGAATTCCAGGAGTGGGCAGAGCAAAGAGCCCTTAGCTTCATGTCATTAGAAAATCTCAGCCCAAGTGCGTATTGTCCTGAAGTTTCTGTGCTGTTTCTATCTTAACACCATTATAGAAAACGTTAATTGTTTAGGGATACCGTAGAAAATGGTATATGGACAGCACCCATCATGTACTACTGGGACTCAGCTCGGAGTCCTTTGGCTAAAAAAACCCAAATACACAAAATCTTTTTTCAGCTTTTCTCTAGGCAGGCCTGGAGGATTCCACATCGGAGAAAGTGTAATGCACTAATCTCTCTCTCTGCTAGCAGAATTCACAAAGCAGGCAGATAAATTCTTTTCCTTGGTCTGGGTGCAAGAACAGGGCCCTGCTCTCCCCGTTATCCTGCAACTACTACGCACCTGACCAGAATTAAGCAGTCCTTGAGTTTTCAAGGTGCTGAACCCCTCTGGCTCCCAGTGGGATTTGAATGCCTTCAGCAGCATTGAAAATCAGGTCACAAGATCCTCTGGGAATGCTGCTGTTTCATGAGAAATAATTTGCACGAAACTCAGCCAGGGATATGCCTGCCTCACGTTCCATAAAGCAGTCCCAATTTTTCATCACCAGCAATTAATAGGTAGAAGTGTCTTTGTGTATATATTTACTCATTTACATACGTGTGTGTGTGTGTGTGTGTGTTTTACATTTCAGCCTCATCCCAACACGGGATGCCTTTGCCCTGGGATGAGCTGGGCCGATACCGACCATTGGGCTGAAGCACGTACTCCTACACAGTGCGTGTGCCATCTGGGCTCGTTGCAAGCCAAGGAAATAGATGCAAATAAATAGTTGTGCTTCACAAAGAAGAGGATCCTGTATATTATCATTGTTGTCCGTGTCTGCTATCGAGCGACATTAGAATGGAGACCCCAGAGTGCTTTATAGCAGCTAAGCACACTTGAATTTCAAAACATCTTTTCCAAGCACAGCGTGATACCCTGAAAGTTTCTGTAATGATCTAGCAATGAAGCTGCATTATGTCCTGTATCATTTTCCTTTTTATTTTATATGAAGGATCAATACAGCTAAAGGTTAGAAAAGCCCCGTCTGGTACTTGCAATCCTGGCTCCTAGTTGTATCCGGTTGGAAGCGTGAGCTCAGCCGTAACCACAATGCTGCTAGCAAATGCTATAAAAAGAAAAGCTGTCTGAAATCGGAAAAGTTTTTTCCAACGCTTTCTCAGAGAAGGCAGCAGCAGGTCTGTTTAATGCGCTGGGGAAGCTGCAGCCAAAAAGAAATCTGTAACGGGGGTGGGTGTGAAAGGAAAATGAGGTTGTCAGTCAAAGTGAAAAAGAGGAGGATTTCCAGGGAGCTGGAAACACTGTATTAACAAGAAGCTTTTTGCAGAAGACCAAAAAAAATTCTTTCCTTGGAGATGGACAGAAGAAGGACAAGAAGACAGAGAAAGAGAAGGAACGGCAAGAGAAAAAAGAATAAAAAAGGCTTGTAATTCATAAGGCCAACGGGAAAGAGGTCACTGGTCAGAGTTACCGGGGACTGAACTCCTGCCAGAGCTGGCACGCATTGTGTTCTCTGTCTGCTGGCCTTTGCCACACCGAGCAGGGACTTTGAAAACTGCTGTGATCTGTTTAAGACAATCTTGTTTTCTTCTAAACGGGCTTATTTTTTTTGCTACAGATTCTTACCACGTATTAAAATTAAATTTTGGAAGAACTTTTCAGTGAATGACCGTGAAGTACAAACAACCATGAGAAAAGGAAAATGGGCGAGTGGGGAAAGCCCAGTGCAGACTTGGCTCTCAGGCCTATTGGGTGTCCTTCAGCACTTTAAAATGTACATAAACCCACTACTGCTATTACATAGAGCCACAAAGCCCAGGGATCTGATGGGTCATTGCTTTAGGCAATATGAAATCGGTAAGCAGAAAGTGCATCCCCACACTAAGCTGTTACCGTCTGTATAAGTAAATATATTGTTAAACACAAAATTCAAGTGGTGCTTTTATGAGGCTGACGCTCAGAACTGAAAAGCCACAGTTGCCAAAACAGTCAGGAGAAGCTGCTGGGGTTCAACAGGCACCGATGAAAACAAGAGACGCATTTGGGAACCTACAAGTACTTTGCAAGGACTCACAAGAATGGGGAGATCTGGAAGCAGAAACACAGATTTGCATTTACAAGGAACATATGCCGGACATACATCTATTTTATTTTAGGGTACTTACTGCTCTGCCACAAAACGGAGCGCAAACAATGAAGACTTGCACGTGCATAAAATACTTCAATTACTAATACTTCCCCCTCGCATTTCGGAAAGGATACACGATGAGTAGGTGTGATGAGGAAGAGCAGGGAATCATGACTTCCCCTGTATCTCCTGGAACAACGCTGCCTGGTCTTTGGGCCTGTCAGCATCTCAGGGCAGATGAGATTGGTCGCTCACTGCCTCATCCGCACAGCTGCGTCTTTCCCAGCAGACTTCCCGAGCCAGGTGTGGAGAACAAGAGGTCATCGCTCTTGCGAGTCAACAGAGAACAGAAGAATGAAAGAAATGTGAGAGATTGTATTGCAAAGTGACATTTTCCAGAAGAACTATTTTGAGCAATTGGGGTCTGCAGAGAGTTGTGTATCTCTCAAACTAGAAAGATTTACTATGCATCGTTCCAGGAGTTGGCAAAGAGGAGCTTTGGGATTCAGGAGAAACGCAGAGAGAGGGACATACCACCCCAGAGCCATCCCTCTGGAAACCTCGGCAAAGACATCATAGAACCCCTTTTAGAAGCCTCCTCAGCTCCCTCTTAAAAATACCCTGGATTTTATCCATGTGGCTTCTACGGCAGGGCTGTGCCGCAGTCTCACCCCTCTGGCGGCAGTAACTGCTCCTTCACTTCTGGCTCAGAGACGCTAATGCTCAGTGCAGACCCATTTGCTGGAGTGCCAGCACGCTTCTCCACCTTACACCGCTTTTTGCCTTCTCAGGTTGCACGATGCCTACCCCTGGAGACAGTGCTCGTAAGTCCTTTCGTATTTGTTTTGAAACACTCCTGTCATTCCCTGTAAATCTCCATTCTGTGCTGCATCTGTTCTCTCTGCCCCTCTTTTAGTTTCTGGCCGTGGACGGCCAGAAGCAATAATCAAGATGAGCTGTGAATGTATCTGGATGTCCACAAAATGCTTTGAATTTTAAAATCACATTTGAATCTTAAAATCACCTCTTAAAATCACATTTTTCTTTCAGTTTCTTGGACACATCGTATAGATCACAGACTATACTACACAGACTATGCTACATCTGACTCTGTGGACTCTCCACGACCGTCTCCAAATTATGAGCTCCCGCTGAATAAATGATGATCTTATTAGTTCCCAAGGGTATGACCCCAAACCCTGTAATACTGAATTTCATCCCATGCCAGTTACTCTCGGCCTCCAAGTGATCTCATTCTTTCTGCGTCACACAGTTTAGCAGCCTTGTAGTACCTACGGGGGCCCGACAGGAAAGGTGGAGTGTAGTGATAGGAGAGTTTTAGTATAACAGTTTTAAACAGAAAGAGGGGAGATTTAGATTAGATATTAGGATGAAAGTCCTTTCTGTGAGGGTTGTGAGACACTGACCCAGGTTTCCCCGAGAAGCTGTGGCTGCACCATCCCTGGAGGTGTTCAAGGCCAGGCTGGACGGGGCTTGGAGCAACCTGGTCTGGTGGGAGGTGTCCCTGCCCACGGCAGGGGGTTGGAACTGGGTGATCTTTAAGGTCCCTTCCAACCTAAACCACTCTATGGTTCTTTGGATGGAAATAGGGAAGTAGGGTCTGAGAACCGAAGCGGTGGGCCAGGAAAGGTCTACAGGGTTTGAGCCTGTCCCCGGAGGTGCGGCGGGCCATCCCCCTGTGACAGACGACTTGTAGACTCCCCAAAGCAAAGCCTGGGGGAAGGGGAGGTGAAGACCTTCCGAACCTTTCCGAATGTCTCAAAACACTCTCGAGTACCGGTGAAATGAAGCTGCACTGGGGGGGGTGGACAAGATGGACGTTGCGTGATGCAGGCCTCGCGCAGGCCTCACGGGGAGCTTGGGGCTGGCGCCTGGTGTGTCGCCCAGGAGGCAGGAAGCGAACATAAAAGGGGAGATACGCGCCCCAGTTGGCGGTGGAGGAATTTCTTCGGGGGACACGCAGGAGCACTCCTACGGACCAGAGACCCCCCTGTCAGCCGGAGCAGCGCCGGACCCAGGACGGGTGCTCCATCTCTGCCTCTCGCCAGCTGCTAACGCAGGGACGCCATGCCGCTCGCCTCAGTCACGGCACCGCTGCCGCCTGCCGCGCTCCGGCCCGTCCGTCGGGGAAGGCGGGGTGCACTTTCTGCTCGCCACCATGTGTCACTACCGCACCGCTGGCGGCCGAGCGCGGGACGCTCGTGCGGTCTGTGCGCGGGCCCCGGGAGCGGCCTCACCTTTGCCCGCACCGCTGGGGCTCGGCCAGCCTGGGTCACCGCCCCCGCCCCAGCGCCCGAGCG
>VZSF01009841.1:463559-493589 GCA_013398295.1 Chionis minor | reverse complement strand
GAAGCTGACGGTGCGGCGGCAGGCGGGCGGCGTCCGGTGAGGCGGGCGGGGAGGGGGAGGCGGCGCGGCGGGCGCGTCCCGCCGGTCGGCGTTCGGTAGTAACCCTGTCTTGTGGCGCGGCGGCTCCCGCAGAGACATCGTCCTGAACAACCCCGCCAAGAGGAACGCGCTGTCGCTCGCCATGCTGCAGTCCCTGCGGCAGGACCTGCTGCACGACGTCAAAAGCCGGGACCTGCGAGTCATCGTCATCTCGGGTACTGCGTGGCTCGGGGCCGGCGGAGGAGGAGGGCGAGGGAAGGGGCAGGAGCGGGGCAATGCGGGGTTTAAGCCGAAATCTCCCACAGAATTACGGAAACTGGGACGGGAAGGGCTGTTTTCCGCGCGGCTAGCCAGGACGGCGCAGGGAACCCTACGGGCGCCTTCGCCCTTCGGATCCTCCTCTCCCGCTGATCTTTTATTCTCACCCCAATGTCAATTCCTCATCCTTGAGCGCGGCAGTAGCAACTCACTCAGCTTCCGTTACGTTTTTCTCCA
Organism: Chionis minor; assembly: GCA_013398295.1. Taxonomy (NCBI): domain Eukaryota; kingdom Metazoa; phylum Chordata; class Aves; order Charadriiformes; family Chionidae; genus Chionis; species Chionis minor. The sequence goes on along the minus strand of VZSF01009841.1, from coordinate 493,055 downwards.
CGGTTAACGTGTCTGGGAAGCAACACTGCAGAAACACGCTTCAGGCTGTCGGCGTCACAGGCGGGTTGCGCAGGGTGTTCGCGCCGTCCACGAGCCTCGTCTGGTGGTAGAAACAACCACTAGGTGAAATAATTGGTTTAAAGACGGTACGTGAAGAATGCTTTAAACAGAGCAAAAGCCAGGTTCTCGTGCTGCCAGGTTATCACGCTGAAGAGCTAACGTTGCCCGGCGCAGGACCAGGCTGAGCGGGTGCGACGCCTTCGGTGTGGAACAGGGCTCACAGGGTTCCTGCACACCGCGGGCTCTGCTCCCCTGCTCTAAGCCAGGATCAGCCTCGTTACCTTTGTACTCGTTTGTCAAAACTGCTCTTAAAACCCTCCGATGAAGGAGAGACCATAATAGCGGTACCGCAGTCACCTATAACCTGCAGGTGTAAAACGTTCTCTCTCAGAACCTATTACAGTTTTCTTCCATTTAGGTATTAACCTGTAGAGTTCTTAAAGGTAATGAAACTTGAGCTGTTCTTAGGCTTCCCCCCCCCCCCCCCCCNGTTTTGTCCACCCCCCCCCCCCCCCCCCCGCTATTTTGAGGTAATCTTTCCCCGCCACCTTTCCAGACATTTGGAGAAACAGGTTTATTAATTTAGCGTGCTGCTGTTTCCTGTAGGCAGAGGAAAACGCTGTGTGTTAGTTCACGCACACGAGAGTGGAAGTCAGCTGACTTCACAGGGCTGGGTTTAAATCTATATATTCAACATTTCAAGCAGCAGTTACAAATTTTGTGAATCACTTCAGGTTCTTCGGGAGTACAGTAGTCTGGGAGTTTGGGAGCATGATTTCATTTGGTTTTTTCTTTAAAAAGAAATTGCATGTTCCTCTTGATTTCCAATTCTCTTGCTGAATGGAATGCAAAAGAAGAAATGTCAAGAAAATGAAAGGCTCCTCGGGGAATGCTTTGAGTCTTTAGCACAGACTTTGCAGTGGATTCTTCTTCAACCAGGCACAAATACAGATGCGATTAATTTCCAGATATGTATTTCTGGATAGACTGACTGTGCCCCAACAGTCTGGTCCATAAGAAACACACGCGTAGCTAAGGTTGTGTCTGTGTAGTTGTAGCTGGAAATGTCGTGTCCATACAAACACCGGAGAAGTTCTGAAGGATTCAAAAGCATCCAACTGGTTTATTTTTACGGCAGATAACCCTCACGACAAAGGCAGGCTGTTGTAAATATAGTGTACCCGTAAAGGGTGTTTTGACCTTAGCTGCCACTAGAGACAAGCAAATCCAAAACTGAGGTCCACAGAAACCTGCTCTTTTGCTGCCCAAACCCTGGATGTGTGTTTTGGGATTCTCTAGATGACAGTTTTAGCAGTGGAGGAAAAGGTGCCCCAACAACCCTTCTGGTTCTCCTCTAGCAGCGCAACCTTTTGTCTTTTTTTTTTTCCTATTGTAGCCTTGAATGCCGTGACACAAAAATCTTGATGTTTATTTAGCAAAAGTTAATCATTAACGCTGGATACAACAGCCTAACTGTATTTATTAGTCTGAGAGCAGAGCACTCCATCCTTGCTCCAGCTGACTAGTTTACATTGTACCAAGGAGCTGCTCAGGGCACTATATGAGAAACTGGGCTCAGGGGGGTGAAGCGCCTTATTTTTAGCTGAGTTAACTTGGAATGGAAGTAAAACTAGGCCTTTAAAACTGTCTCTGCGTGTTACTGTGGTTAAATGTTGCATTGTGGCAATTTAAAGTTGTTACAGAACCCAGAAGGCGATGTTTCCCATCTCTGTAAAACTCCCTCCCCGAGCTCCGTGTTGACCGTTGACATCCCACTGATGTACCTTTCCCTGGGGCATTGATACGTCGCTGCCCCTGGTTTCTTGATTAATTCAGACTGGCTTTTCCTGAATTCTTTGCAGCTGAAGGACCTGTGTTTTGTTCCGGCCATGATTTAAAGGAACTGTCAAGCGAAGAGGATGTGAAACATCATTCCCAAGTATTTGAAATATGTGCAGAGGTAAGCAGGTCTTCTGAAGTGCTACCCCTTTGGCCTGGTATTAAGAGCAAGCGATGAGATTGGTTTAAGGAGGGGCAGCATTGCTTACCCGCTAGCGAAAGCACAGGCTGTTGTTCCAGATTCCTTGATTTTTGCTGCTGGTCCTGGTGAAATTATGTTTTCCCTGGATTTCTCTCCATGCAAATCAAAAGGCTAGAATACCAACGTGCCTGTCTCCTACAACGGGTACAGTGATGGCGTGTTCCTTGTTTTAGCCAGCATTCCTCACAGCTGAGCATTTGGGCAATGTCTTTTCTAGAAATCTAGGGATAACCACCTTCAAATCACTTGTGAGCAAATGTTCTTTCCCAGCACCTAGCCAGTAACTCAAGACCAGCTTAAACGCCAACGAGACAGTGTGAAAGATGTGACTCACTGGTTGTGCCGTCAGCAGACCATATGCCAAGTTCTTTCTTACAAAGGCAAAGACGGAGGTCGGGAAGTTAAAGTGGATCCCGGAGCCTTTGGAGAGAACAGCAAAACCCCCTTTGATTTTAATGGCAGTAGAATTTACCCCCTGTTCCTGCTCAGAGTGACCACAGAAAGTGATTTGAAGCCGTTTGTTCTAGTTCCTCCAGTAACAATGGTCTCTGTGCACATTGCCAAGCCCGTATTTAACAAGTGCCATAAAAACCACATGTGGAAGTTAACACTTCAGTGTAACATGAGGGAATTCTCCTGGCAGCTTTGCCTGGATTTCATTTTGCTGCGCTGATCACAAAATGCTAAGCACAAACACGACTGGATAACAGGCTTCATCAGAAAGGAGCCAAGGTCCCATAGTTCAGCAGCCAATAGTTTAATATTAATTTTGCAGTCACAGGGCAGAATACCACTATGTTGTCAGTCAAAAACGGAACCATGCAGCTTTTGGATCAAAGAATAGGAAAGACCAGGCAGAAAAAAATGTGAAACTTCTTCCATATAGCATGAAATCAAGAGTTGGTAAATTTATCACTTTAAGGACCAGAAGAATCTAAATTATCCTGTATGTTTATCTAGCATTGTGGCTATATTCAGGATTAATGAGTACTCTAGCAAGCTGAACTTTGATAAGTAAAGAGAAATAGCAAAAAATCACAGAACATCAGCATCTAGAGTTAAAAACAAGCTTAGCGTTCTTTGTGAGAATAGTGCCCTACTGTACAGTAAGTTTAGTAAGGGAGCGTTAGTACAAATAAAAAATGGTATACCAATTCCAGATGAATATTCCTGAGATCGTGAAATTCAGAGAGAAGGAGATATTCAAAACCCAACTACCTGCTCTACCCGAGCCTGCTTGAGTAGGGGGATTGGACTCGATGATCTCAAGAGGTCACTGCCAGCCTAAATGCTTCTGTGAATTTGGCAACACCAGTTCAGGAAGAAATTAAATATACGAGATGAAATGACACTTGAAGTGGTCCCTTTTCTGATGTTGATGGTGACGATAAGTGTTTTAAACTCTCTACCCGAGTATCCTGAAGGGATTTAAGTTTCTCATAAATCACATCTCACTATTATCCCCATGGAGGAAGAAGGTTTTACTGTAAAATGATCATGGCACTTTACAGACAACTAGAAATAGAGCAATTAATTTTGGCTTTATTTAGGATCCTAACTAATTTCTAAATTTTAGTTGTCTGGTAGAATAGTTGACTTTTGGGGTTTTTTGGTCAATAGAGAAAGAAAGGTACTTTTGAGGGCTTCTAGAATGGGATGGTGCCTTCCTAAATTTCAATAGTTAAGTTAAGCAGAGTGGATCCAACCCTAAATGACACGCCTAAACAGCACTGTGGACTAGGGGGTCCAGAGCATTGGACTGGTTTCCAGGAACCTTGGCTTCTCCGTCTGCCTGTGACTGGTAATCTGAAGCAGATCATCTCTGCTGCTACACCTCTGTTTCCCCATGCCTACAGCGGTGTTAGTGGTACTATATAATGCGGTATCTGGGAACTAAATATTCTCCACATACAAGTTTGAGACAGCTGAGAATATCACTTCTCCAGAGGCTTTTCAAATACAAAACCGTAAGTAGCAGGGTTTGGGGTTTTTTGAGAAACAGTTGACTTTGAATTCGTACAACCACAAGAGTACTCTGTCGTAGTTTGTCTGCACACATGCACGTATTCTTACTCTCTTGTTGGTCTGCTTCTTAATATCCACTGAAAAATTGTTTTTTAAACAAAGATCGAAGAACGGAAACAAAGACTGATCAAATTCAAAACTGAATGTAGGTAATTTTACCTAAGCAAGATAAAATTTGCTAGACTTCATCTACTGGAGAAATTGAAGAAGCAAATGAAAATTTATTATCTTGCTACACTGTGCTAAAGTGAGTTTATTTCTTTTAAATTCAAATAATGACCATAAGAATTTAACTAGCATTTTCTACCTTCAGGCATTAAAGTTAGGTGAGCTTGTTGACTCCCACTGTATGGAGGGAGAACCTGAGTTAGAAAAATTAAGACAAATTCATCTTTCTTAACTTCAGCTATCTGAAGTTGGATGTCCAACCTTCAAGTATTATCTCTGAGAGACACAGAGAGAGAGAGAGTAAGTGTGCTTTCCCATCTTATGTCTAATGCAAGCACGGAAAATTGTTTCCTGGCAGGTAAGTCTCTTCCTGGCGTGCAGAGTAAGCCTAGGCAGGCACCCAGTGATTGTGCTGGGCTGAGATCAGCCCAGGCGCAAGATCACAGAATCATCGAATAATGGAGTCGCCCAGGTTGGAAGAGACCTGTACGATCATCGAGTCCAACCACCGGGCTAACCCTGCCAAAACCACCCCTAAACCATGTCCCTCAGCACCACGTCTGCCTGCTGTTGAATACCTCCGGGGATGGCGACTCCACCACTGCCCTGGGCAGCCTCTTCCAATGCTTGATAACCCTTTTGGTGAAGAAGTTTTTACTAATACCCAATCTAAACTTCCCCTGGCGTAACTTGAGGCCATTTCCTCTCGTCCTAAACCAGGATGCAGAAACCAGGAAGAGGCTGGTTTATTTTCTTGTCACAGAGACTTTTATTAAGTTAGTTTTCCTTATGAGGCAAATGGAGGTGAGGATGGTGTGTCTTCCCACAGCCAGGAACACTCGACCTGCAGTGCAGAGGTACCCAAGCTCCTTGCAGATGCGCCAACAAGTGTTTCTGCCTTTCATTCTTGCGTTTTCCATTTCTACTGGGGATAGCAGGACCAACTCATGCTACATAAACACAACCGAGCCGCTACTGGAACAGCAGTAGTCTTGTGCGTTAAAACAAGTTTGGCAGAGAGCTTACTTCTTTTACTAAACTCCAGTTTATAAAGGTGAAAAACGTACATGCCAGGTGTGTGAAGCAATTGCAAGTTTTACAACAGCCACTGCTTGACTTTCAGGGACTAACCACCTTCTTTTGTGCGTGCAGGTTATGACTTTAATCCAGAAGCTTCCCGTACCAGTGATTGCTAAAGTCAATGGCCTGGCTACAGCAGCAGGCTGTCAACTTGTGGCAAGCTGTGACATTGCAGTGGCAAGTGAGAAATCTCAATTTGCTACTCCTGGAGCAAACATTGGACTGTTTTGCTCCACACCAGCTGTGGCCTTGGGCAGATCTCTTCCAAGAAAGGTAGGCTTCCTTCCCAGGTACTCTTTGTAATTTTGCAAGAAGTAGGTTTCCACGTTGGGAGTTTTAGTTCCATTGCCTTAACTTTTATTTTCCTGCAGTACAACATTCAAAATACTTCATTGCAAAAGACACCTTCATAACTCTTTGGACTGGGAAAAATAACAAAGGGATGAGCTCTGTTTAGGGAAGGCAGCTTCCTACTGATGCGACTCCAACCAGCATGAACTCCTACCAGCAGTACACCAGCTCAGCGATCCCTTTCCTGTCCAACAGGCAGGTCTGTCCTTTAGACAACGATGTTCTCCCCTGGTGAGGAAACCCCAGCAAGTTCAGGATATCGGTCCCACTGGGGTACCAGTTCTTGCCGGGCAGTGACATTTCACTGCCAGCATGATCTGCCTGGGTGTAGATCAAGATGCTTTAAATAGCATCTCAAACCCTCCTGTACTTTCATCCTGCTTTATTTCCTACTGGTTGTGACTACACATCTCTCATTGTATAAACAACAATAAATCTGTAAAACTTCCATAACTGAGAAAAGAAATTTTAAGTTCTGGTCTAGTTGGATTCATGCGGACAGACTCTCCAAGCCCAGCAGGGCTCTGCTGACATGGAAGTACTTAACTGCACAAGTCCAATTGCTGCATAAAAGCTTCAACTTTAAATTGCCCAACTGTTTAAATTTCCCAACTAAAGCCATCCTGTTCAAATATAGTCTGTCCGTGGGGTTTTTTTCCAAGTGTGCTCTAGGGTACAGTTCTAACTGTTTCTGAATTAGTATTTCTGGGGTTTATGATTACCTTCTTGAAATGTGTGGGGCATACTTTTTCTCTGTGCCACTTTACGAAGTAGCAAGAACATTCCCTACAGTTCTCAGGATTACTGATTTTACCCTTTATCAGACGAAAAGTTACGATTGTTTTTATCTACCAGTGCAAAGATACTAACGAGGATAATCTTGAACAGTCATGGGAAAAAATTCTTACTGGTATATAACATTGAATAGTCACTGAGTATTTGGGTGATTTTTTAATTTGAAACCTCAAGTACAAGATGCTGGGAGCGTCAGGAGACTGAAATAGATGTGGCTATAAGGAAGAGATATTTAAAAACACTCCAAACAACCTTAAACTAAGGCAGGTATCATTATACACCCAGCCTAAAATACCGAGTTCAGTCATTTGACATTGTGGACCTTCCACATCTCAATTCCTACTGCAATCGCAAGAGATTCTGGGCTGTTGAAAAGAAACCCAGAGGTGTCAGCCCAGGACAGCTGCAGTCAGTGGGTAGGTTTGAAACAAGGCCAGCTTTAGACCCAGTCCTTCTCTTTGCTGAGACCTCTTAACGCTTCCTTGGCAGTTTAACAGGCCAAAAGATTTAAATTAAAACTTGTACTTGAAGAAGGAAGCTGAAATTCACCACACAAACCAAACCAATAAGGTAGTTGAATTGACTTCATACAATATTTTTCCTTCTTTAGGTGGCATTAGAGATGCTTTTCACGGGGGAACCTCTTTCTGCCCAAGAAGCGTTAATGCACGGGCTTGTCAGCAAGGTGGTACCAGAAGACAAGCTGGAAGAAGAGACCATGAAAATCTCTCACAAGATATGCGAAAGCAGCAAATCCATCCTGGCACTGGGGAAGGCCACCTTTTACAGACAGATGACACAGGACATCGATACTGCTTACAAAATGACTACTCAGGTCATGACAGACAATTTGACTTTGAGAGATGGGCAGGAAGGTATTGAAGCCTTTTTTCAGAAACGTAAGCCTGTCTGGTCACACTCTGAGGATAAAAAGAAATGAATCCTGTTTCTAAGCTAACCTTAGCTGTGCTTTGTGATTCTTCACATAGTTGCCTTTGGGAACTATATTTTTGTTCTTACCGAAAATCATATTTGTCTTCTTACATATGCCAAAGCCACAATAAATTTGCTCTGAGTATATAGTAAATGCTACAAAAAATCAAACCAAATGAGGTTTTTTTCAGCAATGAATTTAATCTATGGTTTTAGAAGGAACTCTGTGCTGCAAAAATCAGTTTAATATATCTCAGGTTACTTAGGGAATACCAGGGACTGGGAGAGAGAGCTCAGATCACCCTGTTCAGTACCTGTCCCCCTACTTCTGGATAAGAATTTCTGTTTGTTGCTATTAATAGGGACTTAAAGGGCTTGGACACATTCCAGATATTAGGATAGTACATATCATAATGGATTCCGATACTGTTCGTACGTTACAGACAAAAGCCTGTAACAGTAGTCCATTGCTCCTTACGAATATATCTGCTTATGAACTGTATGTGTTATTAGTTTGTCCTCCTCAGCAAATCCTGGTTTTCCACCATCAGTTCAAGCACCTGTCCCAGCGGTAGCGGATTTTGCTGTTGATTCCAGCAAGGCTGAGCATGGCTGGGGGGTGTTTCAGAAAGGCACGCTGGGAAAGGCGCTGCCTGTGGGCTTCAGCAGAGATTCTCACCTGGCACTGTTTTGACCCAGCTGTAGTTTTCAGGCTGTATGTCTTCAGTTCATCCCAGAATTTTAGACGTGTTAGTTGGAAAGCCTATCCTTGTGCTCCGAGCTGGGCTTTTACCAACACTGGAACAGGTCAGTCATGGATGGAAGCTCTTGACAACCTCCACCAACAGGGATTCATCTGCTCCTCTGGGTAATCTGTGCCAGTGCTGTGCAACCCTCCTGGTGAAAAAAAAAATGAAATCTTCATGTCCAGTCTGAGCCTCGAAGAAGCAGTTGGCTGTTGCCACTTGTTACATTATCTGACATTATTGAGAAAACTTCAGCTCCGTTATATTTCTAGCTGCCTTCAAGCAGTCACAGGCTGCAGACAGACCACACTTAGACTCATCTGTGCCAGACTGTTACGGTTTGAGAAAACCCGTAACGATTTATTGTCACTTAGACAATTATTCTCTCACCTGATGACCCCTCCCCACCCAGGAAGGGGAAATCGGGAAGAAAACAAGAAAACCCAGGGGTTGAAAGATAAACAGATTTAATAGGATAGAACTGGATAATTAACAGTACTAACACAAAGGAACCCATATGGATCCCGATACCCGAGTATACAGTACAAGGATTATACTCAGCCAACTATATCAGTCGGAAGCTGGGCACTCCCTGCAGTGGACAGTGAATGTCGGACACTGCGAGCGCTACAGCTTCAGGAAGAAGGGAAGGGCTCAGGGATCCGCCAAAAGGACAAGTCGTCCTCTGGATCACTGCCATCAAGGGGGAGCCATCAAGAGGGAGCCATCAAGGGGGAGAGCGCAAGCAAGGGGGAGAGCCCCCTACTTGGCAGCAGACTTTCTAATTTATATTGAATGTGACGTTCATGGTGTGAAACAATCCTGTTGGCCAGCTTGGGTCAAGTGCCTGAGTCTAGCTCCTCCTCTTCCCTGCACCTGGTGAGCTCCAAAACACTGAGACCTTGAAACCCCCCCACCATGGCTGGCTGTACAGTAAATATCTTCACTAATTCAGACACCAGAGTCTTACACAAATACAGCTTTCCCAGCATTAGGAAAGAAATTAGTCCTCTGTCGCTCACACCAGGACACAGACTGAACAAGTCCAGCTTCCTCCACTCTCCTTGTTGATCATGTTGTGTAGGAAACCAGCTTGGTAACCCTCCAGTGGACCAATTCCAGTTTCTCCACATCCCTTTTGTGCTGGTTGTGCCAAAACCAGACTGTATTCCACATGTGGCCTCCCCAGTGCTGAGCAGAGAAGAACAAAATGTTTCCTCCACCTGGTGGCCCCTTTCAGCCCATCCATACCACTCAGTACGCGTTTTGTCTTACTTGTGATGAGAGTGCACTGCTGGCTGGTGTTCAGTTGGGCAGCCGCAGTAAGCCCGGTGTCAGCAGGGCTGCTGCTCTGCCAGCCAGCTCCAAGCCTGTACTGCTGCTTGGGCTTATTCTTCCCCGGGTGCAGCACCGCGCATTTCTCCTTGCGTTATGGTTCTCCTGGATTGAAGCCGGGCCATTTGGTGTGGCAGCCATTCTCCCCGTTTCGCTTCATCTGCGGATTCGCCAGGGTTGCGTTATTGGTGATGATACTGAATGATATAAGCTTTGATATCAGTCCATGGTGATCAACATGGGATGATCTCTCGGGAAAGGCATTTTTTCTGAAGTTCCACACAGCCAAATCGTGAAGGTTCATTCATTTCATCCTTAAATAGGCATCTGAGAAGGACAAGGTGAATCAATATGGATGGGCCTTTTTTTCTTTGCTGACAGTAAAAGTGGCCTAAAGTGCTTAGTTCAGACTTAGATGTCTTAAGTTAGATCAGATGAATTCTACCTACTAAAACTCTAAATGTCGACATATCACGAATCAAGGACTTTTTTAAGGTGCTTGCTCCTGTGTCCTTGGTTCCCTGTCTGTAGGAGTGCTAGCTCATTCCTCAGCTCTCGTCTGGAGTGAATCAGATACCCAGGAAAGTCCTGGGACAGTTCTCTCCAGGAATCAATTCCTCCTGGGCAGTGTGGATGAGTCCACCCCAGCTCTGGCTTGCTCTGCCCTTCACAGTGCGCTGACGCTATCCCCGTAGGCCTTGCCTGACGCTCCTGAGCATCCTCAGCATCCTGCTAAAAAACACCTTGCCGGCAAGCCTGCCTGTTATTTTGGGCACTTGGAACTGAAAAACTGCCACAACAAAAAGCCAACACTTTTGTCTTTGGGCCATGAGATGCTGTATGGCTGTCGGGGAAGCCCAGGCCAAGTGCTACGCGCTGCAGTTGCTGCAGGTGTCCTTCTCTAAGCGTGAGCCACCTTGCAAAGGCCGTTGTTGGTAGCGTCAGCCCTGGCGTTGTCCCCCTGTTGCCAGAAGTGATCTCATGGTTCAACGAATCTGCCCCCCAGCGAGTATTCTGTCAGACGCACTGCGGGGATCAAGGGGTTGAATGACACTTTGCTTCCTGAGTAGCAGAATTAAATTCTGTTACTCCTCATGCTGGAGCAAGACCTGGATAGTTTGGAGCAAAAATTGGCCTCTCTTCCTTCTAATCAGCCTACATGTTTTAATTCAAACCAGTGTTATAAATACTCATACCATTTATACGTATACAGCCCCACAAAGCAATTCTCCTTTCTGTCTACAGCGCACGCTCAGGCTGAAAAGAAAGCAGCTCCCAGTTCTGCTATTTTTAATTTGAGGAATGGAAACTTAAACTCGAATTCACCATTAAAAATAGTTTGTTTCTATAGGAATGGGAAAAATGTGGATCACTGGGAACAGTTGTTTTAAAAATATAAACTTTTATTGTTACTGCTAGGAAAGATGGGTAAGTTTTATATAAATTCACATAGATTATATAGGTTAGGAACCGTTATGAGCAGTTAAGAGATAGAAGGGTTAAATCTGGAGAACAATAACCTTCATCACGTCCTTTTTAATGCAGTAAGATGCTGCACTTAGACTCTCTTCCCACATGCTGCTCTAAAAGCATTAGGAAAGAGTAAACTGTTTTTAAAAATATTTATATTTAATGGCTATCTTGCAACTACTCAGCAAATCTCTACTGGCTCTTTTGTTCCAGGCTTTTAGAAATAAGTACCTGACTGATTTTTTGCAGAATAGTGCTCTTTCCAAGTAAATGGAGTAATAAAATGGTTTCACTGGCCATCTTAAAACATGACTGATAGTTTAGATGAGCACATTCTTTCAGATACTTAGAAATTCTCCTCTGCAGTCAGTTGCCATCTACACAAGATTGGATTTCGCGTTATTATTAACTCCTGGTTATAATTTTTGAGGGGAAAAAAATTACTTTTTTAAAGAATAATTATTTCATTTGAAATAGTTATACTGCAATGGAATCAAATTTTGGTCATCTTACTCCTGCACATGGATTCATTTAATTTGAATGGCCTCGTAAGACACTAATATTACAAAGACTTATAGGTATCCTTAGCATTATCCTCTAATGAGCAGACTGACATTAATGAAGTGCTATGCAAAGTTAAGAACGGGCACACTTTAGCAAGACAAAATGGTGATGGGAGGAGAAGTTAACTATCAAAAATGGTGTTCTGGTTGTTTGTAAGGCAGGCAGAGGGTAGGAGTGTTACCTGACCCTTGGCTTTCCCTGTAAAAGGCCAAACACCACAATGCCTCCAGCTCCTTCACAGTTCAAATCCATGGAAGTTGAAGAGGCACAGCGCCCTGGATGGCTGAGTTCAGATCCTTAAGAACACTGCTTTTCTGGGCTCATGGTCTTTTTCAGTCTAATTCACAAGTGTTTGTGTTGTACTTTCAGATCTTGAAGAGAAAAAATATTTGCGACTCTGTTTTAGCTCAGTTTTCACAGTATCCATTTGTACTATTTTATGCAATAAAGTCATCATGTAATTATCAATCATCAGTTCTAAAAATGGTGGTGTCCACAGGAACATTTCCATTGTGCTTGAGTCACTAGAAAAGTTCCAGAAGGTTTTAGAACATTCCTGCGCTGGCCCTTGTGGATTGTCAAAGCAACATCATTTTTCATTTCTGATTTGTGTGGGATTTTTATTTTTGCCCACATCTGCCTTTATTGTTTAATTTAATGGACTTACAGGCTATTCCTGGGAAACAGACCGGTTCCAGAACTGTTAATTAAGTTCTACAGCCAAGAAGCAATGAACCGAATGATATATTGGGAGCCTTACCGCTGCGGCTATCTGCTGCCCGAGGAGACGGCTTGTCCCAAAATAGCAAAGAGTCTCTCCCTTGTCATCCCATTCATTTTTATTAAAGAATCTGCTCTGCAGCGATGTCTGCCAGGTAATTAGCCTAGTTTCAAGTGACCCTAATAGCATGTGGCATACACTGGGCCTTCTCTGTAAACTAAGTACAACTCCATCTGTGTACAGCCTCTAGGATGCAGCTTATCGCTGCAAACGACAGGCAGGGACACATTTTCCGCTCAGATACACAGGAACAATCAGCTGGAAGCTGACGGAGAAAACATGAGTAAGGAATTGCCAGTGTGAATGTAATGAACTATCCAGCCACTGACCTCAGAGTCCACGGAGGCCTTAGAAGAATGGTTTTGAGCCTTTACCTGGAAATTTTAGAAAAGATACATATGCAAAATCCGGCGGATACGATCATATCCTCACTTGTGATGAAGCTTCAGGCTCCCCTCATGAACGAGGCAACCAAACAAGCCAGGGGGCAGCGATAACTAGAGTAACACTCGGCACAAGATTGTTCTTAATTCATGCACCAGGCAACAGTCCACCTCACCACACCATTTAGGGGGTACACACTGAAGATAGAGCTAAACAGAGGACACAGGTGATAGACGAGTTGTTTATACCTCCCACGTTCCACAGAGCAGAAGAACAGAATGGAACTTTATATTAGCTTTTATGTAAGCTTCATGCAGTTTTCTCAAGGCCACCCAACCCAGAATTCAGCAGACTGGGTAAGAATTATTTTTGCGTTGGTTCGAAGTAATCTCTGTAGCTGTGGAGGAGAGAGGCTGAAAATATGTACCACAAAGGCACAAAAAGCTGGACGTAATTAGCATTAAAAATACATGACCAACCCACTGGCAGAAGTCAGCATCATAGTTTTTACCATCTAGCTCATGATTTCAGAGCGTCTGAACGGCAACGCTATGTCCTTCAGAGAATTGCCTTTGGGTAATTCCTATATTGTCATTCCTGTATTGCAGATGGGGAAACTGCGGCCAAACGCGCTCTGCCTGAGGTCTCAGGATGAGCCGGGGGCACTGGAACAGTGGCATTCAGAATGCCAACACCTGCTCCTTCTACTTCTTCCCCAACAAAGTTTTTGGTAAAATCAGCAGAAATGCAGGATGATTGCATGCCCTGAAGAGACTGCAAAGGCTTCTGAACAGGAATTATGAGCTACTGCATCAAAGGCCCCATGCTTGACATTTATTGGCTTTTTGATGAATGTTGGGGTAATTTTACTGTCAACAGTTCCTCATTAGGAGCCTGGCAACGTTTTTTCTGACCATTATCTTGCTCAATATCACATTGGGTTGCTACAAAGAGCAGATCTTTTATGTAAAACTCATCTATCTCTGTAGCTGCAAAATTTTGCAATAATTCTACATTTGAATAATCTCATGGAAATGCTAGCTGCCTTCTCTAAGCAGTGAGGACAATAGACAAATGGTTAAATTTCCATGAAGACCTACAGCTACAGGACAAACCTCGTACTGCGATGAGTAGGATTCATTTGTCTTGATTTCACTGGCATTGCACCTCAATTATACTAATTCTCAATTTAGCCACTGAGTAATGCATCCCCATCCTGGTTTACACTCGCAAAGGAGGGAAAAACCCATCAGAGCTGTACCTTTCTCACTCTCCATTGTAAGATGCACCATTTCCTGGCTGCTCGTTGTCAATATTAGGAATTATTTTTTGTCAAACCCATAGCTTTTATAAAAATAGTAGAACTGTACCCCTACTATCACTGTGTATTTGGAAGGGGGAAAATCATTCATTAACCTTTGATGTGGCCAACTGTAGTAATTTTCACGACAGGACTTTTTAAATGTTAATATTTTAAATGTTTGTATCCTGGAGTTGTGATAATGGGAGTATCACAGGGTTATTGTATATTTTATTGATTATGTTTGTTACGGAGAAAAAATGAAAACAAAACCAGATGATAAAATAACAAATTGAATTTGTACTACTAAAATTTAAGTCGGATTCGTGGATTTGATTCATGACTGTTGTTCATAGCTACTTAATACAGGAGACTTTCATTTTCCCTCCTTAGGTAGCACAGTGTTTTCAGCCTGCCAAAACCAAAACTAGTTAACACTGTGGAGTTAACTAAAAATGAGAAAAATTCCTGTAGGCTAGATCAAAACACAATCAACCATTCAAACTATAATAGCAGTGCAAGTTAACCTGTTGGACTTAATACAGACAGAGGTATTGATCTCATCCCCCGATTCTGCTGGAGGAAAGTCACCTCCTGGAAAGGCAGAACAGGTATGGATGGCAACATCTTGGACTATCTGCAGCTTGGCTCGTTAGAGCCATATGTCACTGAGGTCTGATGTAATGGGTCACGTCTAAGAGAGCGGAAGCTCCAACCGTACTCGTCTTTGTGAAGGAGTTTTTAAGGACAAATTAACTGCAGTAAGAGAATGATGACATTCAGGCTGCCTCAGCTGCAGATGACAGAGAAGGCATTAGGTCTTCCAAAGTGGCACTCAGGTTTTATTCCAGACCTGTCCTCCTATAAGCAATTGCAGTGGATGAAGTCATTTTTGGAAAAATGAGCCATGTTTTCCCTGTCAACTCTGCACTGTCAACATAAAGGATAATATGATATATATACCTGCTCCGGTCTTCTCCACTTCCTGGCCCAAAATCATTCCCGGTGTAGACACCAAGTGATGCTTCTGGAAAGAAACAATAAAGAATTAGTAAAACATATATAGAACATGGGGGAAAGGAGAAAGCAAATGAACACATGAAGTCATTCTACTAATGTGGTCTTCAGTCTAGATATAAATATTTTGTTTCTTGTACCTGTTTAATGAAATATACCCTTCATGCCATTAAAACTTTATAATCTGTTGTTTAAGGGAGTTAATTCTATAACAAAAATCTCTATTTTAAATGTTAGGGTATTGTATAAACATAGACATGGCGAATACTTCTGAGTTAGTCTCCTTGTCTTTCAAGACCTCATTAGATTAGGTTAAAAATGTTTTGAAATTAGTGTGCTTTTCCTTGCTTTTTTTTATTTTTGAGTCCTTAGTGTGAAGTCAGAACTCTTATTCTGGTTTTTTCTCTCCCTCTTTGGGGGTTAATTTTTTTTTTTTTTAATTTTTTAATGAATGCTGAGATTCTTATATAAGTACGCAAATCTGGAAAGCTTTACAAAATACCACGTATCACATTTTAACAACTGGTAGCACTGCCATAAATACTGGAGTGGGGGAAAGCATCAGGTTTTAATGCAAAACCTGTAAGAAATGAAAGAGACATAATAGATGAAACAGCGGGGTAAAGAGAGAATTGGATTCTCCAAAAGAAGGCCCTGCAGGAGAAATAGTGAGGTGCTCTCCAGAGCACCCATGCAGAGGACTGGAAAACTGACCTAGTTTAGCCCTTTTTCATTGGGACCAGCAAGAATATTCATACAAGGACAATCAGCCCCTTATTCATTAGCTTAGGTTATTATTAATTATCAATATTATTACTTATTATTATTGTTGTTGTTGTTGCTATTATTCTTGCTATAACCTACTTAATATGGTGACATCCCTACAGTTCAGAAATTTTAAATTTGATGTCTCCTTCCCATTGTCGGGCTTAGAAACTGGTCTTCATCGCTGGAATTGGAAGCCTCTGCTGCTTGAGTTGGGGAACAGCATTTTTCTGGCAGCAAAAGTAGACTTTCAGCCTTTTACACAGGCTGTGAAAAAACACTTAGTACTTACCACGTACTCCATGGTAAAATGGAAGTTGTTGAAGGTAACAGTCCTTTTCGTTTCCTGCCTGTGGATATTCCTATAAGCTTTTACTCTTTTTCCACATAAGCATTTATTCAGAGCAGACAATGCAGGAGTATTTCCATGCACAGCTTGAAACCTTTATGAGGCACTTGATAACTGAAATGCAACACCAAATTATTCAACACACAACTACCAAACTAACAAAATCCAAACAGTGAATTTACCACAGCTCAGTAGCAGTTCATAGGCTAAAAAAAAACCCTGTTAAAATGTCCTTTTCATCACTAATAATATTTAAATACATTCCTATAAGGTGTTTGTTAGATAATTCTGAAATATCAACCAGGGAAAAAAATATTTGAAAGCCCTGGACCAAAAAAAAACCGACAAACCCCTGGATTCACTTCCTGGCTTTCTCACAAAACTCCAGTGGGACCCTGGGCAAGCAGATAGAGGCAGAAAATAAACGTGATTGTCTAGTCCAACCTCCTATTTATGATAGGTCATTATTCCTTGGCCCACTTACCCCAATATGTCATTTGACTGAATTGCAATTTTGGTTGAACCAAGGAATTATCTAACCTTGTGAAGGAAAAAAGAGGGGTAAAAAAAAAAAAGAAGATGCCAATAGTGTGATCCATTCTCCCTGCAGTCAGAACTTGTGGCTTATTTCTGCTTTGAATTCATCTCACTACAGCTTCCAGGCAGGGTAAGAGCTGCCTTTTTTGTGGGCTGGGCTTGATCTTTCAGTTATCTCAGCGGTCTATATGTAAAATGGGGCTGATCATTCTTTTTTTTTTCCCTCCCCCACTATCTTTTACCTGTCTTGTCTCTGTAGGCTGCGAGCTCTCAAGGGGAAGATTTGCTATGTGTACACTCGGTGCACAACAGCTGTTGTTGCTGGACTCATCTTTGATGCGGGATGATTGATATGTAGCATCTGAGTTACAACAGTTAGAAAGTACATTAAAAAATAAAGCCATAAACCTCAAAAATCTCTGTCTGAGGGAGGGAGGTTCCTTCACTTTATTAGAGATTCTCAGAAATCCTTGTTTGCACCACAACAGAAAACACTTCATTTTTAAAGTGCTGGCACTATATAGCAAACTGTCAGCAGAGGGCAATAAGAGCTCACATCTTGAAGCAATTGCTAGTCACAGTGTCAGGTCAGTTCTGCCAGTGTTGCTTTTCTACTCGACTGCTCCCGGGGAATGAGGCCCTGGTTTAATCAGGCAGCTCTCTGAGTGGCACGTGTGACAAAGTACCCCTGGAAGTCACGCAAGTCATGGGTCTGAAATCCCTTCTCCCACTTTCCCTGCATCCCCTGTCTTTGCATCGTCACTGATTACTTCGGAGGACCAGCAATCTGATAATCAAGACGGGTGACTCGATACCAAATTCTCGGAAGAGCTTTGGAAGCAAGAGGAGATCCTGTTCTGCTTTAGGAAACACACCTGTGAGAAATACGGATGTGGTTGGGGACCTGGACCATCTAGCAGAGCACGGTGTGAGAAAGCCTGGCTGTTCTGGCTTTCCTAGGGAGTTTCAATTTTAGATCCAATTGAGTTTGTGTAGATCGGTAAGAGGTTCTAGGGGAAGTAAGTGATTCAGAAAGACCTTCCAGGAGACAGGATCAGCAAGCCGGGCGGAAGAGGTGAGCGGAGCGTGACAATTGTGCCTTCACATCTCAGATTTTCAGGTAGCAATTCAGAGGATGGGTCTCCCAGCCAGGGTTCAGCCAGCCAGATCTCAGTGTCACCTCTTCCACCGTCCTTAACAGCTGAACTAAATGACACCATCTCTTCTCTCCATGACTCAGTTTCCCCACCTGTAAAGGCAGTTATCAAGTTCTCTGTGACACACTAAAACCAGTGAATGATAAAAAAACTAATCAACTGCGCTACTCACAGCTTGGTGGTGAATTAATGTGCTCATCATGCTGCTGGCCCAGAGTCTGCTGGGTAGAGAAGAAAACCGCAGAAGGTGTTAGTCCAGATGGACTGTAAATGCCAAAGCACAGCAGGAACTGTTGAAAAATAAAAATATTCTCTCAAGTCCTCTCCCAGCAGGAACAATATTCCAATTGTAATGCAGATATCCTGCTAAGTCATTCCATCCCTCAGGGCAGGTGAACTCTTTGCAAGATTCTGCAATGGTAATCATTAGACTATTGTAAATATTAAAGAATACAAATGTCAGGAGTCTCTTTATCTGAGCTTCAGCTTTACACCTGACTTCATGAACAGTAAGAAAGTGTGAACACCCATAATGATACCACTAATAATATTTGCAGTTTCAGGGAACACTGGTTATCAGCCTGAATTAACCGATTCTCCCCAAATTCCCATACGGTAGAAAAAGAATGGGGAGCGATTACATCGTTCAAAACCACCACGGGGAGGGAAGCCTGGAACATCGAACATCAAAAGAGCCACTCCACTGGGCTGTGCTGAAGCCGCGGAGGAATTCAAATAAACAACATGCAGTGACCAGCTATGGAATGCAGTGAACCCAGCTAGGTCAACAAGCACACCGATAAGTGTGCAAGGTGACAAGTGGGGTCCAGCCCGGACCAAACCTCCAGGAGCCCGTGGCAATGGGGTAGAGGTTATATCAGCTTTGTGCCCAGCGGCTTCCGGACAACCCTCACCAGCAGACTGAGTGGAAGATGTAATTTAACTGCTTCATCAGTTTTCACTACGAAGGCTCCACTCAGACCAGAGTCATCCCCGTTGGTCATGATTCAATGCCTTTTCCACGAGACAACCTTCAGGCCTGTTGTGCAGTTGTGCTCCTATGCAGCTGAGACAGGTGATCTGCGCCCTCTGTCTCACCTTCCTCTCTGCCACTTTTGGTCCTTCTCTGACTCAGCGCAGAGGCTTAAGCTGGTTCACGCAGAAGCCATTTCAGATATGGCCATCCGTAACCACAGGAATCGAGCCACCACCAGTAATAACACTGAAAGCAAGCAATTGAGACTTTGAAACAAAAAGCACAGGTCACCTCAGAGTGATAAGCAGCTATAACAACAGAGCTGGCAAGACAGCATTTTAAGCCAAAAATAATACTTTTTGCAACCTTTTTTGAAATCTTTTCTTCAAAGAAGCTAAAATGTTCATTTTAGGAACTGAAACAGGTACTGAACATCTGTTTTAAGCAAAGTTGGGGGTTTTTTTCTTCTTAATTAAAAACTTACATCTTAAAGGGTTTAAACAAAAGGTTTTGCATATAGGTGAAAAAAACCCCAAACTCATTCTTTTATGTGGACAGAGAGTTCCTGCTAAGGCGGTGGTTACACAGAAGATACAAAAATAGCTGGTAACATAAGTTACCAGCCATTAGGAAATCAGGTGCTGATGAGACTGCTCAGGACTGATTCACGCCTGCCCCGTGGCCATTCCATGACAGCTCTTCCGGGAGGCATCCGTAGCAGCGTGAGTCAGACCACTGTGCGGATCCCTGATCCTTCGGTAGGAAACTCCCTACAGGAAAGCTGGCAGGTACAGCCTTAAAGGCGAAGGAACCAGCGTCTTCCCATGCTTTAGCTCCTCCAGCTGCAAGAAGAGATCACAGGGGCAGCTTGGAGTGAGCACGGAGCAGCCTGGGAAGTCTCCGTATACTGGCACAGGCAGGGACTCGTCAGCACTGTACAGGTACCAAAGATGGCTGGGAGCCAGTTTGGCTCCTGGTGGTCCCGGAATTGATGTTGGCTCTGACACTCTTGCGATCTTGAAGGTTCAAGCCTAGAGGACAGACTCTTTACTTCCTAAATTAAAATCCTGCCCTTGGTTACCCCAGGCAAGGTTAATGACTATAATTTATTAAAAGGCCTATAATGGCTTGTTAAATGATGTTGAAAATGGTAGTTTCACGAAAACAAGTTACAAAGCGTACCGACAAACAAAAGGGTTGCACTGTACCTCCTTTTAAATGGAACAGTTACAAGCCATGAATTTGTCACTGCTTTTGGGCCAAGGACAACGCGTTAACACGTACCTGCCATATACAAAGAGGTGCCCACACCGCACCACACTGTTTGTTGGTGTGCCAAATGCCACTGCCTGGTGGTTTCATAGAATCATGGAATCACTTGGGTTGGAAGAGACCATCAAGATCATCGAGTCCAACCGTAAACCTATGCCAAAACCACCCCTAAACCATGTCCCTCAGCACCACGTCTGCCCGTCTTTTAAATACCTCCAGGGACGGCGATTCCACCACCTCCCTGGGCAGCCTGTTCCAATGCCTGATAACCCTTTTGGTGAAGAAGTTTTTCCTAATATCCAACCTAAACCTCCCCTAGCACAACTTGAGGCCATTTCTTCTTGTCCTGTCGCTTGTTCCTTGGGAGAAGAGACTGACCCCCACCTGGCTACAACCTCCTTTCAGGGAGATGTAGAGAGTGAGGAGGTCTCCCCTCAACCTTCTCTTCTCCAGGCTAAAAAATCCCAACTCCCTCAGCCACTCCTCATAAGACTTGTTCTCCAGACCCCTCACCAGCTCTGTTGCCCTTCTCTGGACACGCTCCAGCACCTTGATATCTCTCCGATGCTGTGGTGCCCAAAACTGAACACAGCACTCAAGCTGCGGCCTCACCATTGCTGAGTACAGGGGCACAATCACTTCCCTGCTCCTGCTGGTCACACCATTCTTGATACAGGCCAAGATGCCATTGGCCTTCTTGGCCACCTGGGCACACTGCTGGCTCATGTTCAGCCGACTGTCCACCAGGACCCCCAGATCCTCTTCGCCAGGCAGCTTTCCAGCCACTCCTCCCCAACTCTTCCTTTCCATCACCGGCACTCTAGGGACTTCACAAGCACAGCCGCTGCGGCAGAGTCTGCGTGGAACACAAGTGACCTCGCTGTACACCACTGCTCCCGCTGCCGTCTCCCTCCAGCAACATGGGCGCAGTGAAGCTGCACCCTTCCTCGTGAGAACCAGCAAAGTATCCACAGGCATCCAAGAGGCAAGGGCTGGCAAGAGAGGAAGGGACTAGTGCACAGGTGACCTCACCTGTTCAGTTCATACTGCTGTTATTCATAAAACACTTTTATAGCTATTAAAGAAAAACTTTATATTAAAGACTGGCAACGTTACTTTGGTATTTAGCATTTGCAAGCAACCTTGCATGGCTGGAACTCAAAAAAGCCTGCAGCATTCAAACAATTTTCTCCTGTTCCCAGGGTGATATTCTCTCACTGGCCCATTGCAAATCTCCTGATATCCAGTGTCCAGAGTCTAGGTGTCCAGCCAAAAATGATATCCAAGCCCAGAGCTAATTGTCTATGTTCCTTCTGCAACTATAAAGAGAAATAAATGCTTCAAAAGATCAAAACACCTGAAATGCTGGGAGATACAGAGCTGCCTAGCAATAGCTGGTAGGGAATGAAAGTCTCTGAATGCTTTGACCTTCACCAGAGAACTCCTTGGGATCTGGAGTCCAACACATTGTCCTGAGCATAGGAACATTTTCAAGAGTAGAAAAGGGACACCATTTTCCTCTTGAAACCCACAGAAGATTGTAAAATAAACTTTGAAAATGTTATTTTTCACTTACATATAGTGACTTCACACTTATTGAAGAGCCTGAATATTGCTCTCATCTTGGTATGAGCGAGCCTTTTTTGACATACCTTTTTTTAAATCGGGAATGCCTCTCCCATTCCAGTTCTAGAGGTGCACATGACAGCAGTGTCCTGACCTTAGAAACGGAGCATTAGTGCCAGATCTGGTACTAATCGTCACACCACCTCTTCCATATGTCTTTGTACAGCATCAAGAGGAAGGGGGGTGGGGGGGAAAGAAGTAACAAATGTGCTTTCATTCCTCACTTCTAAGGGTGAGATTTCCCTTTTATGGGGCAATCTCTCAAATTATTTACTATCAGAGCCTGATATCTTTAATGGTACCTTCTTTTACCAAGAGAACAAATTATTCTGTAAAAAAGCCAGTTCTTTGCTCGTTGCCATTGCCAGCTGCACGCAAGTAAAAAATTACAAAGCACTCACTTAGATGAAGTGAATACTTCATTAAACAATTAAGCAATAAGGCAGAACAAAGGCTGTGGTTTCCAGGCCTTGTTCTGTAATTGTATCCTACAGCATTAGGAGAACCAATGCTCAAGCATAGGGTTCCAATTTAGGCTAGGATTATCCTCTAATAGCCTTGTCCTGTGGGATTAGAGGATTGCCACGATGGGGAATTTTTTTATCCATCGATGGCAATGTAAAATACATGATTTGTCCTTGAAGATCTGGAGGTGAGGCTTTCCATCCTTCTTTCCTCCTTTCAGCTTCTTGCTGTAATGCCTTGATTAGAAGCTTTTGTCTCTGCTTTCACTTTCTGAACCACGACGGTCATCCACCAGCCCAGTTTCTATGAGGGTACTGTACACAGAAACTCAATTTGTAAGTAAACATCAGTGAGTCTCCCCAAATACGCTGTGGACACTGTGAGCCTGCGTGACACTGAGGATCAAAAATGTGTAAGCCTCGATGTTAAACACAGTTATGTTTGTGCTGAAATTTTCTGTTCACCTCACATAGAATGTGCCTCGAGTGAACTTTCAGGTCAAACTGAGAGGCACCTGCAGAGATAAGGCAGATGCAGGTTTAGATGGCTGATAATCAGAGATTGTTTGGATTGCAGATGAAATTCAAATGTCTAAAGTCCATCTACATTCTGCTACAGAGTCTAAACCCCTTTCTTGATCTAGTGAAGGCCTGGTTCTGCTCCTAATGAAATTACCAGGATTTGTTGCACTGACTTGAAGCTGACCCTGGACAGAGCCCACAGCCCTCCAGAATCCCTTTCCAAAACAGTTGCAGAATATCCTGGATGACAATGGCAAGTCCTTCCCTCAAACATGACACATAAGGAATCCCTCCATGCTGCTCTCCTTCTCCATAAACCCTTCAGTTCTGCTGAAACAGGAAATACAGCTCAAGTGCAAAATACAGCTCCCTGTATAACGGGACACCTTATTCTTGGGAACTGGAATTAAGATCATCCAGACTCATATCACGGGCCAGTGGAAGACCATTAGAAGAATTAACTTTCAGTTCTAACAGGAATCAAACCAGAAATTAAAAAACAAAACAAACAAAACCAAAACAAAAAAAAACCCCAAACCCACCCACACCCAAACCATAAAAACCCACAACAATTTTAAAAAGAAAGTTTGTTCCTGAGTATATGTATTTTCCACTCTCATAGAATAAATCACCTTCTATATTTCTATGATTTGCCTTGCATTCCTCTCCTTTGGAAATAATATGATTAATATTTAATTCAATTCAGTGACATATGTCTCCATTCCCCACAGGAACATAACTTGCAACCATTTCAAACTCGCTGACACTGGAAAATAACTGGCTGTCTGTACTCATTGGGATGTATGGAAGAACAAACTATCATTAAATGTCAGAAAACATATGTTTTAACCAGTAGAAGCCAAGGAACAGCTATTAGGTGTACTTTTCTATTGCATTAATGCCATAGGAACCTGGTAAAATTGGGCCACTTTGAACCAGATACCGCAAAACCAGCAGAAGGCAGTCCTACCCTCCTCTAAACAGACAGAACACGGGAAAAGGGAAGCAGTTGCTCTACGAGTAGGATCTGCTGAAGGAACAGATGAAGGACTAGATTCAATACAGGACTTAAGAGCCAAAACTCAAATTGAACTGCAACTGAGGTACTGAACGCCAAAAATACAGCCCAGCTCCTCTTTCTATCCCCCCAGCTGAACTGCAGACAAACCTGGAGGACAGCACAGCTCACTAGGTAACTTTTTACTCTGCAGATTTCTTCTCATACCTGCACATCTTGTCTCAGCAGTGAGGCACACAAACACAAGTAAGGTGAGGAGAGAAGGTAGGTCCAACAACTTACCAGCCAACTCACTAGTATGCCTATCAGATTAGGCTCTGGAGCCACCAGCAAGGAAGATGGACATGGGTTGATGGAGAGAGAAGGCAGTAGCAAGCCACAAAAGCGAGGAAATACGGAGGATTCTGGAGAAAGAGAAGCACCGGTGGGGCGGAGGAGGCAGAAGGAATGGCTTGGGGACAGTGAAATGGCCGCAGCAATACAGGAAGGAGATAAGGTACGGAAGAGCAAAGGGGGCAGGGGTGAATCTGGGGATCCAGAAGAAGACAAAAGGAAGACTGTGAAGGCTGGCTGGAGAGAAGTTAATAACCACCGCTCTCAATGCCTCCAGCTCTGCTTCTCTACAGGTACAGAACAGCGCTGGCCACAGCAGCTTCAGGGCTATTTCTCAATTAAGTTAGAACATAACCTGGAAATTTGATATTCTTCTGCCATAACTGCAAATAGGACTAAATGCTAACGACATTCCTAGACAGTGCCCAATAATGCTGACTGTCTCTGCTCTCCACAGCTCCTACCTTGGCCCTTTTTTGCAACAAGCGGTGGTATCTCAAGTGCTTGTCTAGGAAGCTTCAGTCTAGGAGACTCAGCTGTCTCTGAACCACCAGACTGTTCCAACTCATCTCTCACTTTCCACACATGTACCCTAATCACCCAGGGGAGGAATGAAAGCTCCTCTCTGCAGCTTAGAGGAAAGGATTTTAAACCTCCCATCTCATCTTATGAGAAAGTTAACACTTGTAGGTCTTCGGGAGCTTGGCACGCCATTTTTGGAGTTCCATATTCCCGTTCCTGTGGCAGTGGATCTGGTTTCAGAGGTTACTATCTGTCTTCCTCAACATCAAGTTTGGTTTTGTCCCACGACACTCTAAACTAAATACAAAAATATCTGAGTAAAAAAAAAAAAGATACAAGCTCCTTCCAAAATTGTTCACAGAATCATAGAACAGCCCAGGCTGGAAAGGATTTCAAGAGATCACCTGGTCCAGCCTTTCATGGAAAAGGGAGCCTAGATGTGATTATTTAGCACCCTGTCCAGTCACATATTGAAAACCTCCAGTGATGGTGACTCTACCAGGTCCCTGGGGAGGTTGTTCCAGTGAGTGATTGTTCTCACTGTAAAATATGTATTTCTTTTATCAAGATGAAACCTCTTCCAGTGCAACTTCTACCCCTTGCTCCTTGTCTTCTCCACATGCCTTCTCGCGAAGATAGAGGCTCTGCCCTCTTTGTAGCAGCCCTTTAAGTACTGGAATACTGTGGTGATGTTCCCCTGAGCCTTCTCTTCTCCAGAGAGAAAAGCCCTAACTCCTTCAGTCTTTCCTCACCAGGCAGGTTCTCCAGCCCTTTGATCATCTTCGTGGCCCTCCTTTGGATCCTCTCCAGTCTGTCCCTGTATTTCTTGAATTGCAGAGACCGGAACTGGACACAGGACTCCAGGTGTGGCCTGACAAGCGCCGAGTAGAGCGGGATGATTGTGTCTATCTCTGCTAGTAATGTCCCTGCAGACGCAGCCCAGCATCCGATTTGCCTTCAATGCTGCAGTGGCGCACTGAGAACTTGCCTTCAGCTTGTTGCCCACCAGGACCCCCAGGTCCCTCTCAGCAAGGCTGCTCCCCAGCCACACAGATCCTGGCCCATACTGGGCTCTCGGGCTATGTTGTCCCAGGTGCAGGACCATGCACCTGTCTTTGTTAAATTTCATACAGTTCTTGCTAGCCCACTCTTCCGGCCTCTCCAGGTGTCTCTGTAAGATGGTTCTCCTTTCTGACGTGTCCACCTCACCGCCCAGTTAAATGTCACCAGCAAGTTTGGTGAGGGTGCTTCCAACCCAGTGTTGAACAGCACGGGGCACAGTACCCGCCCCGGGAGACCCCAGCGGTGACAGACTGCCAGCCTGAGCAAGGACCATTGATCACCACCCTCTGACTGGGGGCTGTGAGCCAATTCCTTACCCATCTCGCAGATCACCCATCCAGTCTGTATCCCGCAGGTTTGCCCTGTTTGTTTTAACCTAGATCACTGCACAGACCTGACGGACAGCACCACCAAAGCCACTGCATGAGCACAACAGAGGCAGCGGTGACATCTGGGCTGGGATGTCAGCTGAGTCACAGACAAATCCCAAAGTTTTGATTACGGTAAGCTTATCTCGCTGTTTGGAAAGTCATTCTGCCAGCTAAGCACTGAAGAGCAAGGCGTGCTGTGACACCAGAGCCTTTCATTGGCTCTTGCTATAAGTGCCTTGCCAAAAAAAAAAAAAAGGACATGGTCAATCATGAGGAAAAGTTGTGTAAATGAGTCATGAAGCGTATCTCATGTGGGATTACTGATTGTAAACAAGAACAACAGCGACTGTACGCTACCTGGTATTTGTACAGTACCTCGTACAATAAGCCACGGTCTTGTCTTGAGGTTTCCAATGGCCACCCTTACACAAACAACAAACCATAATACCCTGTGTATCACAACAGTAAGTCAAATATAATGACCATAAATGTAACTCAGCCTTCACTTTAGCTAAACCCTGCTTCTTTTACGGTTATCTCATATCCCAGTGCACATTTATTCCCTATTTTGTCTATCCGTTGCCTTACGTTCAAAATGTAAATTACCACCTTTTCATGGATTTTTTTTTTTTTTTAATTTTTGTTCGTGTGCTTTCAATAATCTTNTTTTTTTTTTTTTTTTTTACTTTAGATACACTGCCTCACACAAGCAGGCTCTGAATTTTACTGTGGAGCTTTCTAAGCCTACTGAAATTCAAACAAAAACCAGCTTTCCATCACTTTACATTTTCTAACTGCTCCACTCTACCAATTGCTTATCAAGTCCACACCACAAGCAGAGGGGGAGGGAAAAAAAAAAAAAAAAAGACCCAAAATGAAAACTATTTGTGGAGAAAGTCCAAAACAGGTGAATTAGATCCCCTTTAATCAATTCAAGTTGCTTAGTTCAACGTGTCTAGTCTCAACTATTTGCAGTAATAATTATAACAAGCACATTCTGTTAGAAGAAACTTGAATTTTGGCCTGTAACACAAGGAAAAGGAGTCAGATTGCCAAGAGGAATTTTGTAAACATGGGCTTGTTCCAGTGGCTCTGGTTTGGGCAGCGTTTCCAGAGGGGCTGAAGAACGAGCTTCCCATACGCAGGACTGTCCTGACACTGACATTTGGGTATGTTGTGACATCGATGTTAAGAGCATGATAGAAGTTAGAAATGCACATAAAATACTGTTTTGCTTTATTAAGTAGCAACCAGAAATGTCAGTATCACATGTTAATTAATGATTAATGTTAGTGGAAGCAGATGCATGCCTGACATATTTTTAAACTCGTATAACAAGTTTTTGCAGTGAAGAGGAGGGAAGTTCTCTATAATACATAGTAATGGGCTGTGTACTTGGAACCGTGCACCATAAATTTCCCCCACCTTCAGGACAGAATGTGTCAACACACAGTTGCTCTCCTAGAATAAAGTCAGTGCTGGGACTAGCAGTCGGTAATGCTGAAGAACGAGGAAAGAAGAAAAAACATACAAATGATGATCAAAAGGACAAAAAACTCTTTTAGACACACCTGGGGTAGAAAAATGTAGACAGAGCACATTTTTAACATACGACTAGACCCAATATTACAAGGTGCTGAGAGTAAATCAATAAATAAAGAAAATAACACTGTGGAGCTGACAAAGCCCTGGAACCGTAAGAGCTTCCTCAAGGTGATGTCCTACTAAGCAAAGGAGAGCTTTAGTTCAGGCAGGGTGAGTTAGCATATACTTACACATAACGCTGTAAAAATAACAGAGGGAAGTTCTCTAACTTCCCACACTGATGAATCTCAAAGCACTTTGCACCTGTGTATTGATGCTCCCACACTGGAAATCAGTAAAGTACACGCTTGCCTGTAAGTATATTCTCGAATGAAATATGTTTCCCAAAGAAAGATGTATTCCTTAACCTGGCTCTACGTGCCATACGTAGTAGACACCACTCCCACTTTGCTCCTTGATGAAATAAGGCACTTTCCTCTACTGTACTGTTGTGTAACAGATGATACATGGGACAGTCACGATCTTGCACCAAATTGTTGGGAGAACCAAGAATAAAAAAATTAGAGGTGGGGCTCCTCTAGCCTAACATTGGCAAGCTATAAATTAGACCTCCAGTCAGGAGCGAGATGTAGGACTCCGGTCAGGCTTCACCACTCTACAACCACTGGCGACATGTTTCTTCACAATGTGATTTGTCTTAAGCTGGAGGAAACCCTCTCTCTCCTAACTGTGGAGTGGCTGGACAGCCTAGATTAGACACCACCTTTAAAATAACCAAAAAGTACATCAAGTAAATCTCTTTTGGGGATCTCAACCGTTTTCTTTCCTGCTGGACACCACTCCTGCAGCAACGGAGGACGCTCAAGAGAAAGCTGCAGATTGGGGACGGTCTTCCCATTTCCCAGCCCTCGCTGACCCTCGCTGCACAGCCCCCCCGTCCCTGGTTCCATTCCGCCATTTGTTTTGGGCAGGGTCGCATCTTTTTGCAGTGTCTCCATCCTCCATACTTTGAGGTACTTCCTGTGCTAGAATTATTTCCGCCAGCCCAACACAGGCGAGAAATAAGGATTTCTGAGAGCGGCTTGAAATTTTTACAGCACAATATGTCTGATCATTAAATTGATGGCTGCCTTGGCCTTGCGCAATAAAGGAGGGAGGGGATGTGATTACTTGGTCATACTAGCCAGTATGATGATGTATTAGCAATAAATAGGAGTACAAATAGGCAATATTTGTTACAGAGCTGTTAAATAGATGGGTGGCACAGACTAACATGGCACACAACCCCCTTTCGTCTCCTCACGCGAGAGGAGGCTCAGGCGGGGAGCGCCTCAGGCGGATTTCGACCCTCCGTTTTTTTACCAATTTTACCTTCAATCTTTCCCGGGAGCTCGGTGGAGGGACGAGCCCCGCAGACACCGCATCCCACGCCATGTACCCCTCACCATCCACAGGGAAAGGCCGCCCCCCCCTCACGACGGACAGGGAGANGCCCCCCCCCGCCGCACTGAGGCGCCGAGGCCGGGCAGGGTTTTACCTCAGGGTTCTCCGCGAAGCCCCTCCGAGGGCAGCGGGCGGAGAACCGGCCTTATGCCCTGCCCAGAGGGCCCGGGACAAAGGCGCCCGTCCCGTCCCGCCCGGGCGAGGCGGAGTCGCGGCCGTGACGGGGCCGCCGCTCCCCACATGGGACGGCCCGGCCCGGCCCGCCGCAGCGCCTGTCGCTTTAACCGCCCGCCCTGGGTGGCGGCCGGGCGCAGTGCGCATGAGTTCGCGGCCGGCGGCTCGGCGGAGCTCCGCGCCCGCTCGGCGGTGCAGCTCCGGCCACCTGCCCGCTGCCGTCCTTCGTCCGGGCTCCCTTTCGCCGCTCCGCGCCCTGCCTTCCGTCCGCCCCGCGGGGAGACGGGCGGGCTGCGCCCCGCCGCCGGTG
>VZSF01009841.1:226844-463316 GCA_013398295.1 Chionis minor | reverse complement strand
CTCCTTGGGTTTCTTTTTCTTCCCCCCCCCCTCGCATCCTGCCTCAAAACAATCTGTGTGTCATAACCGGCAACTTCAACAACAACAAAAAAACTGGAAAAAAAAAAAAAGGGAGGAAAAGAGTTAAAGGTTTTCATACCCGTGCATTGTTAAACTTTGGATGTGTGGCATTACTGACGGACTCCGGGTGATGGGAAAGAGCTGCTTTATTCCTCTTCATTGTTTTCAGACTGCCCGCAATTTAATTTTACCATTGGCAAAAACTGCTGGTGAAACTGGAGCAGATTCTAGCTCAAAAAGCTGCGCTTTTTTTTTCTTCTTTTTTTTTTCGTCCCCTAGCCCGTGTCAGGTGCCGTTTCCATCTGGAGATGGTAAGTGTGAGATGGCTGGTGCTTCTTTAAGATCCTAATCTTGGGTAGTTCGGGCGAGGTTTAAGTTTGTGTAAGAGAAACCACAGCCTTAAAAACACTCTCGGGATTTTCAGTAATCCAGGATCTCAAGGGCACGTTTCCCGAATAGTTTTTGGTTTAGTGTGGCACGGAGAGGAGGTAGCTGAAAGTGGAGCTCTCGTGTACCTGTGCAAGGGTGCGGCAAGAGATGATTCCTGCGGTAACGAGCGTGCAGATGAAATAGGAAAGAAATTTGGAGAACGTTGTCTACCTTCCTGAAAGTTTTGTAAGGATTTTAAGCAGTAACAACTATTGGGAATGTAAGTAACAATTATTTTCTTTCCCCTTCCTTTTATGGAGGGCACAGAAGGAATGACTTCTTTCCAAACCCTAAAGCATAAGTCTTAGTTTTAAAAGCTTTTGCAATTTCTGGCTTAGGCTAATAAAAAGGTATTATTTTAAGGCTCTTCTACAGATCCTTGGCTAATGCAGCATTGCAAATGGGCTTCATTGTCCAGGTACCACTAAAGAGAATAATGATTGTGGCTTTTCTCATTCCTTTGCAGTAATTACTGCTGTATAAGGGGGGAGATGGTTGTTTAAACAGGGTCACTCGGGTCTCCAAG
The DNA here is from genome assembly GCA_013398295.1 of Chionis minor. Classification (NCBI taxonomy): domain Eukaryota; kingdom Metazoa; phylum Chordata; class Aves; order Charadriiformes; family Chionidae; genus Chionis; species Chionis minor. The sequence goes on along the minus strand of VZSF01009841.1, from coordinate 462,301 downwards.
AAATGAAGATACTAATTGTTTCTCAGAAATGGAATAGATTTTTTTTCAGCTGGGCCTTTCTTATCAAGGATTTGTTTGGGGTTTTTCCAACAGAGAGTGAACGAGTAAAATGAAGTTTTATGACTAGAAGTACAAGTAATGCCTGACACTGGAAAGGAACTGGGAGATTCTGTATTACATCTCTCTGTTTTGTCAATAGTAAAACTCTTCTCCTGTTGGTCATAGCTGCTTTTTCTCTTTTCTCCCTGCCTCTGAGAGAAATATTAACCAAGAATGTTGGCAGAGGAGCTTGCTGGTTGGATATAGTAACTGGAACAACTTAACTCCTGAACAGTTGACAAGTCTCAAGCTGACTGACCTTCTAAAATACTGGAGCATGAAAATAAATGAGCATATGAATCTGGCTTTCAAAGCCAGCCAGACAGGCTGTGTCACACGCTGTTACCAAGTCTTTCCTCCCTTCCTTTTTTAATTAAAAAATAAAAGCAAGGAATTTTAACTTCCAGTGTGACAGTGTAACTAACTGCTTAAAGATACCAGTTTCAATTGGGCGTGTATTGATTATCCCTCTACCAAGGAGAGTCCAGGGCAAGACTTCACTGCTATGTTTTGCCAGTGCTGTGTTCAGCTCTGTTTGCCTTGGGCAGGCAGACCTTTATGTACTTACATAGGAATGAAACGTGCGTTAAGTTATGTCCTTTTGAAAGTAAACACCTCTGCTTTGTGCTTCAGATGCCTTCTGCCCTCCTCCCTGTAGCAGCACGGCAGTCACAAAAAGAAACATGGGAAAGCCACCTAAGATCCAAACGTGGGACTGTGACACAGATGCACTGTGGCTGAAAATTACCTTGCTGTCTTAAATACTCCGTAAAACAGGATTTGGTTCACCTTTGCTATGACTGTAGCAGTAGTTACATAATGAAACCCTAAACCCCAGTGATGCTACACCTGCAACAAGGCAGAAGTTGACTAATTACAGAGGAGTCTGTGCCTGAAACTGTTTATGTACATTTCATGTTTCTAAAGTGCTGGCTGTCACAGATAGCACCACCCTGATGTTAACAGGGGAGATTTAAAAAGAGTAACTTTAAAAGAATTGGACACTTGTTGAAATTTACGTAAGGACTTTTGAAGTCAGAGGAGACCTGGGCCATCACCTGAGTGTGTTTGAAGCCCCGTATAATATTGAACTGGACAACCCTGGATGTCATACATAGGTTTCCCACTGAGCAGGTACTGGTTGTCAAATCTCAACTGTAGAGTACCAGTGACAACCTTATTGTTATCCTGGATAAGATGTTAATTTTAAAAAAGGGAACTACTTGTCACTGGCTACAGTTTTTATTTTTTAGTAGGGGCAGGGAAGGATTCCGCTGCTGTAAATGCATGGGAAGTGTGAGCACTTCAGGGGTCCTTCCTGATTTAACCCACACTGCTGTACCTGAACCTTTGCCACTGGCTTTTTTTGCTTTAGGCAACAGGATTCAGCTGAAGCTGCTGTTGAGGTAGTGAACAGGGAACAAAGTTTACTTGCAAGGGATAAGGCATGTAAGAACCTGCTTCACAGACTTCTGAGTAAGTTATGTCTTGAGACTGGACCAGTGTGCTTAGCATCATCAAATCCTGCATTGGAATTCCATTATCTGTTTTAAAAGAAGCAGCGTTTTCCAAACACTGCAGAGAGGATGATGAGGTAATGATGACCTAGGCTTTCGTAAAAGGCCTCTTGCCTTGCGTTGGCTTAGTTGTCTTCAGTAGGCGACAAAGTTTCTTAACTATTGGGTCTCAAAAGTAAAAAAACTGTTCTTGAAAATCCAAAAAGACCTGTTAAGAATGAAGTATGATTTTGAACTCTCTCTTTTTCTGGTATCTTGAGGCTTGGATTGACGTGGTCAAAGGTGTGACCTTAAGCATTGTTTCTGAGCAAAGCGTGATTTGGAGAATTCAGTGTAGTAATTGAATTATTACTTAGGTGATGAAAATGTTGGTTTGAGATTGTTTCCTTTCTATTTAAGTGGTTGCTACATTTAATTTGCTCTCCAATTCAGCAAACCATTTAAGCGTGTGATGAAATATCCTAGTGAAGTCAGCTGGATTTAAGTTTTACTGAATTGGTGCCTTGCCCATCTAGTTCTTTTAAAAACTTATGTACACAGGATTAATTATTTCACTGTTGGCAGCTCTCACAAATTCTAGTACAAGTTGTATGAATGACATTCAGTGTGTTTCTTGAGGCTCCGGCTTCCAGATTTAGAGGACTGAGAGAATCTTTGTTTTTAGTTTTAAAACTAACGGATTTTGCAGCTCTCCAGTCTGTAGAGGAAAGTTTGAATTGTCGCAAATGCACCACAGTAACTAGAAAGTTTAAAACAAAATATTGGGGTTAGTTGCATTAAATTCCCTTCAGTTCTGGGAGTCCTGCGTGGTTGTTAACGCTGTAATTAGTTTGGTTGTAGCTGCGTATCTGTCCTGGGCTGCCATGCTACTGTGAGAGTACCCCAAGTTCCCACTTTGCTAAAAATTGTTCAAACTTACTCAATACCTCTCCTGAAAATCTCAATCAGAATAGATATCTGGGGAAATGTCTATAAAAATCTTGTTTGGGGGTTCTTGTTTGGAGGACCATACTGTCATAGACTGGGGGCGGGGTGTATTTTTTTGGTTTTTTTTTTTTTTTTTTAAAGGGTCAGCATGTCTATTTGGCTGGCTGTACTATGGTGACAGTCCCTCTCTAAACAAGGGCAGGAACATTTCCTGGTTACAGGATGTTAAATAGGCATGACTTTCAGACAGACAAGATTTTTCATGAGCAGATAAGGAATGTGCATCATAATAAAATGAGTTAACGCATTATAAGCATCTGCACTTAGGATATGGAGAGGAAAAGCCAGAATTTAACTGTCTTGGCAAATTCTGGTTTGCCTTGGTTCCTAAACATCAAGCATAGTCGATTGTTACTTCGGTTTTGTTTTGACTCTTTCTATAAAAAAGCAATTTACTGTCTGATTTTGGGGGGTTTATGTGCTCAAAGCAATACCTCTGCAGCCATCCTGTGCGCTCGTGGGCTTAGTCAGCTTGCCCGTGAGGTTTGTCCTTTGTAGGCAGTACTTAGTCTAGTCTTCTACCAGAAAGCTTAAATCTCAGTGAGTATCACAAGGGTGGGACATGGGTTACCTCTGAAGCTTTAGGATTTACTCTTTATTTCGTATACTGAAGGAGGTGAGAAGAATTTGGTTGCTGGTAGCTCTGTTCATGGGGAGGAAACAAGTCCACCGTGCTGGATCAGTTACTTCTGAGGTGCCTCTGACGGCAGTGGCTCAGTGAAGGCATGTCGTGGGCCAGCTGGTTTTGTTTAGCTGTGATCTCGTACGGCAGGCTCCAAGGTATGTTGCAGAAGCACTGAACATGAGGAAAAATCCGTCAGGTTATTAGACACAAATACCTGGCCTGTTTTGGGAAGCCCTGTGGTCTGACCACAACATGCAGGAATCTGAATGAATTCCTACTCTCTGCTTGCCTTCTTTTACATGCTCTTCCCTCAGCATCTGCTGCTAATTGTCAGAGGCTAATAGGGACACAGGTCTCTAGTCTGCCCCTGTACCATCATTTTTGTAAAACCTATCCCACAGTAACACTTTAAACGCCCTCGGAGTACTTTCAGATGTTTTTTCCCAGCTGCTTAACTCTCCAGCACTGCCATGGAGTACAGTCGGAGCAGATGGATATGGATGGCATGCGCGGAGCTGAGGGTGTGCATTGGTGTGTTTGTATATAGCTGACAGATTAAACAAACCTTGAAGTTCACTGGCCAGTTCCTCTGTTTTGGTTGTATCCCTGAGAAATTGCTGTTTAAGAACAGGCAAAGCGTGTGTGATGCTCAGAGTACAGTCTAGGCTTACAAGGGTAGCTTAAAAATGTTTTATGCAGGGTGTTCTAGAAATTGTATGTATAGTGAAGAGACGGAGAGACTGATATTGTGCCCTTTTAAAAATGTATGATAACTTTCTAAAAATTGTTGACTCTGCTTACTTCAAATATATTGTGCGGTAAATGGGATGATGCTGGCTTTTGGCTCCTGGCTTATGTAGCGGTTGACTTTTAGCCTCTAAATGTCTTCCATTTTTGCCGGATTGATCTTTTTGCCTGTTAAGCTAGTCTTCAAACAGGATTGTTAATAAACAATTTTTTTCAATCTCCTGCTACTACAGAAACAGTCCCTTGTAAATTCTAACATTGAACTTCAGTAGGGAAGTAATCTTAGTCAGCAAAACTACAAAAATATCCTTCTTAAAAGCACAGGCTGCATCTTATCTTTGATGGTGACTTAATACAGTCTTTCTGAATTATGTGCCTCTGGCAAAGCAAAATTAAATCTTTGGAGGTAAAACTCAATGTTAATGTCAGAATATTTCAATTCCCTCCTACTACTCTCTGACAAATATGCATGATATGTGAACTGTATTGTTTTAGATATCTCATGAAGGCTAGCTCTAGTGCAATGAGGAGTGATCATTTCAGCTGATAGAATCACAGCTGCCTTAAGATGCCTTTTTGGTTTAATATTTGGGATCTTCTCTCCAAATAGTACTGTAAGTACAGATGTGTGCCAGGAACATATCATGGTCCGATTTTTTTTTTTAATTAATCCCTAATGACACAGGTTTGCATCTCTCAAACCAAGCCAAAAAAACCCCCACCCTAAACCACTGCAATGCACTGAACAGACCAAGCAACAAATCCTGTTGTGAGCAACTTTCATATTTAATGCACCTCTGAAGGTCGGGAGGAACAACCGCCTGTCATCCTGCTGTTCTTGCTCTCTCTGAGGACGGTTACCTTATTTTTGAACCCTTGTTTGTTACCTAGGCAATCCTACTGGAACTGGCAGCGGGGTCTTCCTGAAATTCATTAGATTCTTGGCTATTTCTATCTTAAATCCACAAAGTCTTTCATGTAATAGAGGGGACAGAAAGGGCAAAGGGACTTCCATGTTAGTCATGTTTAGGAAGGGAATTTGTCTGTAACACATGCTGTGTGTATCGCAACAGTGCTGGGCAACCTCCCCTCAGCTCTGACTGCACGAAGCACTGTGCAAATATGTAGGAGTTTCTCCCCTAGAGCATAAAAAAAACAGCAAAAGGGAGAAGAAATAATGTATCTGAATGGGTTATGATTTTATTGCCGTGTATCCTTGAAGTGTTAAAGATGATGTGAAAGATAGAAGGGAAAAAGATGTCTCTCTGCCCCCTTCTGCAGCCTCACAGCCTATTGCACCCGCACCCGAGCTTTTCTGAAATGAGTAAAACCTCTGCCTGCTCCTGAGCTTTTCTGAAATGAGTAAAACCTCCAAAGAAGCCACGGCTTACAACACAAAAGCGGAGCCCATGCCATAATGCTTGCTACTCAATCTTGTGTGGGTGGCTGTCTTAACCAGTTGCAGTCACTGCCTCTGCTCGTTGTTCAGGAGCTTTGTGAAACATCTGAGCTTGAGCTCCAAAATGAGTAACAGGAGCTTGCTGGAAGCAGAGTTATTTGTTATTATTTAGAACTTGTGGCTTTAATGTTTACTGCTACTGAATCTGGGTGTTCCTGCTGTCCTGGATGCAGATAGCCCCCTCTGAAGCTTAGACCTGGTTATACTAACATTTCACTGTTGGAGGAAGCGGAACAGTGCTCTTAAGTACTTCCTTCTACCTCCAAGTTTTGGCCCGTTGATTGGTTTCTTGGTAACTTTGATTAATATCTTAATTTGGTTAGTCTTTATACGTGGGTCTTGTCTATGATACCTCTTGCAATCTGGAGCTACGACCTCTCATAACATCTATAAAACGTTCACAGATGGTTTTGAGTATAATTCTAGAAATCTCGTAGCTGTCTGTAATACATCACTGAGGAACTGACCAAACACGGCGTGTCCTGTTTATACTGGGGACACCTGGATAAAAATCGGTGCTGCAGCTTAAAAGTGCTGATGAGAAATAATGCTCATCTTGCGCTGGATGTTAGTAGGATTACTCACCTCTTCCTGGTCCCTCCTTAGAAAAATACTCTTTTCCATCTGAACATCACCTTGAAAGTCATGGGATGCAGTCTAAAGTCAGTGGAAGTTTTCTCTGAACTCGAGAGGTGTCAAGATTTTCTCTGATAGTCTTGCGTTCTAAAACTGATACATATATTTTTGTGTGTGCTTGTGTGTAGCGTTTCAGTGGAGTCAAGATTTTCACCGATAACGTTGCCTTCTAAAAACGAGATGTATTTTCTCGTGTGTGTGTTTGCTTTTGTGTGGCAGTTCAGCACCGCAGGGTTTGTCGTAGACGGAGCCGCTGTGGCACGGTATGTTCTGGACTTGGGCTGCTGTTTTCCGGTTAGGTTTTCTGCAGTGTAGCTTTTTGGTTTGAGCTTGGGTATGTGACAACCAGAGGAACAGCAAGCTGCTGCAGTGCTCTCGGGTCTGTCTGTCTCCTAAGATTCTGAAAAGCAGGACCAAGAGCATGTTTCTCCTTCTGTGGCATCACTTAAAGATCATTATCCTGAGGATGCATTATATCTATTGATAGCTTATATTATTAATAGAAGAAAGGAAGAATGCTCTTTCTGTGTAAAAGCAAGGCTAAATCTTAATCGTTAGACCTAAAGTTCGTAAGAAAGGCTATCAGATGCTTTTATCGTGGCAATCCGTGCTGTGTTTATGTGGCTTGTGCTCCCAAGACGTGCTGGATGACAGCCTGGCTGCATTGTGTGGGCCTTCCCACAGGACACGGGTTGGTGCTATGGCACAGACGAGGGAGCGCTCGTTTGGACCTACGTCTGGTAATGTCATAGCCCTCTCCGGGGAGGAAGCGATCAGCGGGATGGAATTGTTGCTCAGTATTGGCAGATGTTATCTCACTGCTATGAAACACTAATCAGCTTACCGGGAGGCTCTGGTTTCTCAGCCCTCAGCTGACAGGGTAGGGAGGAAGGAGAAGTAATCCAATTGAATTGGAAATGCAGAGTTGACTTTGCTTCTCATGTCACCTCTTGAACCGTAATAAAGGGAGAAGCACTTGGGAAGCAGGACCATCTCATTTCATCTGTGTGGTGTCAGGGTAATGGTATCCAGTTCCCAGGTGGCTGCATATAACGTGGTACCTCCGAACCAACTGTTTTAAGGAACGCATCGCTGCTGCTTCCTCGTCACAGGCGGCGTGGGTGAAAAGATGGAGTGTTAAAGAACATGACAATTTCTTGTTGCAAAGGGTATTTTAATGTATTGGAGAGAGAAATGAGCTAGGTCCTACTTTTTGCCCACCCCCGGTTTGTGTTGCTAGTACACAGGGATGACTTGTCTTTGTGACACTTTGAGAATGAAGGAAGAAATTCTGTCAGGGTGTTTTGGGAGACGATGACAATTCAGAGTTATTACAGAACTGTGCGTTAGGATAACTTAAACTGGGGGCTTTTGCTTCAGTAAGTGCTGGTGCATGTGTCTATTCCAGTAAGCATCTTCCAAATGTACAAGCGCTGTTTCTTCATGGCTGAGTGAAATAAAAGCTCTGTAAGATTTAAAAAGCAATTTAGCTATGTAATGTAATGGTGCAAAAATGGCACTAAGTTCCACCGCTCATGGATCTTTCACCAGAAACAGCTGGTATAGAGTTGCTTCAGTAACACATGAGTTAACTCCAGTAGTGTTTGGAAATAAAATGGATTCTGTTCCCCTCATGTGATCCGATAAATAGAATTCTTGTTTAAAAGCTAATAAAAGATGAAGATATGTGAACTGGGCAAGTTGGTATCTCAGCCAATGGCTTTTTATTACTGTTAATGATGTGTCATAATGGAGAACACAAACTGAATCTGTAGGCCAGGTTTGTATGCAGGATCCGGGGTTGTAACTGTAGACATGTGGTTTGGAAGCACATGAGATGGGGTACAGAACGTTGCTATGTTGGATTTTTAAAGCCACCTTTTAGAATAAGACCAATTTTTTTAAAAGGTGCATAAAGATATGTCCTTTATTAACTTGTGTGGGATATTTATTTTCCACTTCTTTTCAAGTATTTCAAAAACCAGATTTAAATGTAACTTGTGGTTCTCTGTTTTCAGAAATGAATACAGCTGGCAGCCCAACGTAATACGCTGATGGCATCCTACACTGCATTGGGGCCGATCAGCCAAGAAGGTGTGATGCCTAGAAATCGCCCGTCGGATTCTCCTGAAATGGCGTCTGAAATCTCTCCAAACCATGCGCTTGGGAGCATGGAGAGCGGTGGCAGTGTGGAGAATCGTGGCAGTCAAGCTAGGTGCAGAAATCTTGCCTTGGTAAGTGTTTAACGAGCCTTGTGCTTAGTGATGCACACTTCGTTTATATTCTGTTTATATCGCAGGATTATTTTTTTTATTAAACATCGATTTTTGCCATTTCTACTCCTAAATGCATGTTTGTGGCCTTGCAAACGGCAAGGCCAGAAATAACTACTCTGATTTGGTACAAGAGCTTGTTATTCTGGGCTGATTGTCTCCGAGAGCGTGGAGAGTGCTTATCTCTGGCCGTTCCTCCCAGAGAACTGGGAACGGCAGTAGGGAGCACACATTGCGCTGGGCAGCTCGGTGCAACCACCCGCATGTGGGGCAGAATTTGGTGCGCATCTCTGCCTTCGCTTTCTTAAGTAGCTTGTAAAGGAACTTAAGGATAACATTGGTTCTATGCGCAGTTTCTTGCTTAAGCTCCTTGTTGACACTACTGAATGAACGTCTCGGCTTATTCCACCTTCGTATAATTAGGTGAGTAACAAATACGTCACCATAAACAAAGCTGTCTTCGCATCAGTGAATATGAGTGTGTGGCTATTTAAATAGTATGTGAGTAATTGAGCAAGTAGGATGCACTTCTGCATTTTTCCAATTAGCGGGATGATTCAGGCAATGAACTTGACAGTACTGTTTGTACCGTGACGGGCTAAGCCTAGAAAGCAGGTATGGTTCCTTGCACATTTTTTTTTTTTTCGTCACAACCAGTTTGAAAATCATCCATTTTTAACTGAGCAAAGAGTACTCTGGTAAACATGCTTCCCCTAAATGGGAATATGAATCTCTGTCTTGCCTTAAACATGGAATTAGACTTTCTGTATCTTTCCCTCTGCTCTCCCTGCTAGCTTCCTTTTAGTGAAGTAGTTTGTTGCTGTGAAAGAATAAGTGATGAAAATAAGTTGGCAAGTTGATACCTGTGTTTATCTATTTACCTCAGAAATGCTCAGCGCTTTGAGCTACTCTGAGCTTTTTGGCAACTGAAGTAATTCTAAAGACATTCCTCTGTGGCTGTTTCTAATGGAAATACAACTCAGTTAATATTCTGCCGGCTCCTTAAGGCAGCTTGTGTTGCTAGTTAAAACACAAAACAAGTATTACTAAATTTAGCCCTCTAACTGTTTCTGATCTGCTCTAGAATGAAATTGTGAAGGGTGATGGTGGGGGAGGTCGAGAGCGTAGCCAAGTACACCGTTTGGACTCGGGTGTTTAGGGTATGTTGTTTACTATATGAAAACTGATTGGATCTTAGAGAATTATAGTGGGAGTTGCCCTTTGTTAAAGAATTACAACTCCATTGTACACTGATTTATAGGTTAATTTTATGCATCGCTCTGACTCCAGTTTTCCAGGTTATCAAACTAGTAGCCAATTGTGTTTCTGTGGGTTTTATTCTTAGCTGCAGGAGCAGGCACGAGACTGGTTATTTGAAAAAACCAGTATTGAATAACGAGGCTACGTAAAAATCTGTATGTTTGTACAGTGTCATCCTGAGTTTGCTGTGCCAGAAAATGACATAGATTCCCTTAGTCTAACTAGATATTACCATGTGATAACCTGTGTGACAATGCATCAGCTAGAATTGGAATCCCTTCCTACTCAGGAATGCAGTAATTTATAGATGGAGTAAAAGCTGGCGGCAGGTTTAGGCAATTCCCATCAGACCTGTGCATCGGCAAATGAAGTTCCCAAAGCCTTCAGTTTGTTTTGTTTGAGTTTGTGCATGAAGAAACTGAAGCATGTACTGACAAGTTTAATTCTGGTGCCACAAGTCCCCATCCATGACTGTTCTTCCAGCAGTATAGTAGGTGGCATGACCGATTGAGCTGACGTGTGGAAAAACAGGTTGGGGAATGAAAACTTTTCAATAAAGGCATATTTCAGTTTCTGAGTTTGAGAGGAGGGTCTATGGTGGACTCAATATGAAGGAAATTCAGGCAAATTTAATTGAATAAATAGGTCTTTAGTGCTGCTCAGATCCTTCCTTTTTGTGATCTGATGTAAGAAAACAGTATTGTTCCACTGACAGATACCTTTTATCTGTTCTGCACTGGAACAGGCTTTAGAAATCCTCAGGATAAAGAGCAGTATTCTTCAAATATTTCTTTTCCTATATGCTTGTGTAATTGTGTATTAAAAGCATGATTTTTTTTTTTTACAGTTCACTAAGCATCAGGGGATTCGTAAGAGGAAAAGCTAGTTGTTAGAACATGCTCTGGAGACCTGATCTTCTTGCTTCAGTAGCTTTGCTATAAAGGTTCAGAAGATGCAGAAGTTTTGGTGGCCTGATGAGAGGGAGGGGATGGATAACTTTATGTAGACAAGTAATTTCTTACTAGACCTAAATACTGAGAAAGGAAGGAAGGGACCCATTTTTTTAGGCATGCCAGAGCTTCTGAACTCTGAAACAGAAGGAACTACAGACTTGTTCATTGCTGGCTCTTCTAGGTCTGCTTATCTAGAGGCACAACAAGGAATGTCAGGGTTGACTTTGAATTTTATTTTTTTAATGGTCTTGGAAAGGGGGGTAAAAAGTGTAGCAGTGGTTTGGGTTGGTTTTTTTTTTTAATGACAGGCCTGTACCGCTGCAGGCTTCTTCCTACTTGATTACAAAAAAATGTCTCTTAAGCTTCTTGGTGTCAAACTACATTAGTCACTAAATATAACCTTTGTATTGCATCTGTGTAATTCAAACAAACCTAGGGATGTGATAATAGAGATGAACACCTGGACCGTCTTTAGCCAGCGCTGGCTGCTCAGAGCTGATGTGGGTGACTGTTGGCTGTTCTTGCGTACTGTGTCTGCGCTGGCATTGCTCACCGTGGCACTGGCTGTCAGTGTAGGAATGACTGGGAGGTGGGCGCGAATTGCCATGTGCCAAAAAGGTCTTAAAATTCTGTGTGTGTGATTCTTACCAGTCAGCGGTTGTCAGTTCAGTTTAATTTTGCCAGATTTCTCATCTTCTTACCTATGCAATGGTGCTTTTAGTTAATCGTTGACAACTGCAGTCCTTAAAGCCAAATTTTTATTTTTTTTTAAGTGGAAAGCAAGCTGATGATGTCCTGTCTTGAGCAGTAGAATTTTCCATGTAAATAATAGATGTTCAGGTCTGGATTTATGTTGCCAAATTTATCACAGCAGCTGAAGAGTACAGGAGCCTACATTTTAAAGGGGAGGAATGTTTGCCTTTATTTTCATCTCCAACTAACTTTTATAACTGTAAAAATTCATATATAGAAGGACACAAATTTGCACATACATTCCGGTTTCTTTTTAATGAGTGGTATCCACACATGTGCTTGGCAAAAAGATGAGAGAAGTGTCCCTTCTCAATATATGGAATCAGTTGCGCTATCCAAGGGGGAGAGTAAGAAAAACTGCTCTGTTCTGCTTGGAAACTCTGACTTCCAGAACCCATTCTCCCTGATATGTGGTGTAAGAATTAACTTGCAGTGAAACAAGGTTGCAGCAATTTAAGGACACTTAATTCAGAGGTAAAACTAGGTCTTAGCTTTTTCTGAAGCAATTTATCTTGTTGCATTGAACAAATAGGGACAGACCGACTTCTGGAAGCCGATCCTTCTTTTCCAGTGCTTCGCTCTGGTAATTGTACTGCGTATCTATTCTCAGCCATGAGTAACTGCTGTAGTTTCTAGGTGTGAGTAACATGCTAGGACAATAGTATCACCGACGAAAATTATACCAGAAGGTGCCGGTTGTACCGAAGGTGAGCCGTGCTGCGTGGAGCTGCACTAGTGATAAGCTGTGTCAGTGCCTTGGATCTGTTGGGACTTCAGTACCACACCTTCTGTATCTGAACGTGTCTTACTGAGGGATAGGTTTAAGGGTTAGTGAGTTCTTGTTACTCTCAAGGGATCATGGTGTGTGTTGTTTGGGGTTTTTTTTTTTTAAATTCTGTTTTTGCCTTTGGTTCAGACAAATACTTGGTTAGTGCTACGGTTCATCACCACTCTTTTTGGGGCAGTGGTGACCTCCAGAATTCGGTCGAGTGACTGTTTCTTTTGGCCTCTAATCAAGTGGCTTAAATGGGCAGATGGCCATAGTTCTAAAAAGATGTCTTGCGTAGTCTGTTTGCTAACGAGACTTGATACCCAGTCGCTAAAGAGGGTTTGTCACTGCCAGGCACCTTGTACAGTACAGGTGACAATGTGAACATTGGTTACATACATAAGAAGAGCAAGTATCTTCTGAGCTGGCTCGTTACCTTATTTCACACACTTGGCCATTTAACTCAGCGTTGACCTGGTTATTTTGTAGTTATGATGTCTCTTGCAGCCTAAAAATTATTCGCTACGACCTTTATAATTTTTGGATCAGTACAGATAATTCAAATGCAACAGACCTGGTTTTCTAAGTGCACTGCGTTACACTCTATTTGCCCCAGCCTCTCTGAAGAGGTCCTGGGGTTCCAGTGTAGTTTGAGCAGTTGCTGGAAAAGGACAGATTGTGTGTCTGTCAGCCCACTGCCACCCTGTTTCTCATAATGTGAGTGTTCAGAGGCTTGTGGTGCTGAGCTGCGCTTCGGGTACATTCAAGGGAAAGTCCTGAGAAAGACTCCTTTCATAAAATTAAGGTGGTTTTCCCCCTTGATACTGATACTCTGCAGGCTTTACTGTATTACAAGGTCTTTCACCATGTCCTAGTACTTTGCCAAATAACAGCACACCAAAAAAAAGAAGAATTTTTATGCCTGTTTGATGCTTTCTACATATACAGATGTCTTTGGGCAGGTGGAAGTCATTCCTTACAGGGTGTGGAGAGAACTATGTTATGCTTCATCCACTTTAAATTGATATTAGTGTGACTTGGAAGCAGCATGCCTTAGAAAAATAAGAGTAGTGGTTCCTACCAGCAGGGCAAGAAGCAGAGAGGAAGAGGGGCTTGAGGACTGCCTGCTTTGGACCATGAGTGTAGAACTAGGGTAAAGAGCCTGACGCCTGGCAAGGAATGACCTTGCTGTAAAATGTGCTGGTGGGAACGTGCATGGAGCCCAAATTGCCTTCACGATCTATAACTGCATCATTCTGCTTCAAAGTGGGATCTGGTAGATGGAGATTATTCCAGCATGTGGGGAGCTCTGCTCTTTAGCTCTCACTGACAGGCATTCCTGAACTGAACTTCCAAAGTGGTTTCTTCGTATTTCATTACTTTCTTTTTCAAGGAATACTCGGATTAGAGTTTCTGTAATGTGAAAGCCAATTTTAAGTTGCCTTTAGTGCACATAGTGGTCAACATTTTATATACTAAAATATATACAGGGCCGTGTCTGCCTACCACCTGTTCTTCCCTGGTTTAAAACGTAATGTTCTCCATTCTTCCAGCCTTTCTGTGGAGCTAAACTCTCAGCACTCCATGCTTTGTTCTGGACCCAGTCCAGCTTGGCTGCATCCTTTCCAAAGTTCAGTGACTGAATCTGAACTCCGTGTTCTGAATGAGGATGTGCTGTTATTTCATCACCCTGGTTAATATATCTCAACCAACACTCGCATACCTGAACAGCTCTCCCTTTCCTCTTCACAGCACTTAAACTGACCTGCAACTCCTTGTATTGCCGCTTCGGCATTGGTCATCGCTCTGTATTTGTGTGTCTTTTGACTGAATTTCATCTTGTCGATTCTCAGCGCACTTGCATGGTTCTTGAAGGTCTCATTCCGTCCTACCTAGTTCTTGCAGCAACGTCTTCCAGCATAGGGGCATCAACAGAGAGTAAGTTAATTGTCCGTTGTTGTTGGCGAAGTATCAGATAATAGAGATGTAGGGATGAATCTGCTCAGGACTTGTCTTGTTTCATTATACAATTTACGGTACATCGTGCTACTTCTCCGAAATCACAGTCTCTCGCCTGCCTCCCCAGTACACGGGTACCTTGCAGTAACTCCATCGAGGCAAGGTTGCCTTATTCATCTCCAAATGTGTTTCTTTGGGCCCATGTAATAAAGCCTTCAAATCAAGGCTTGTCACGTCTTGTGTTTATGCCTGTTGCCCAAGTCAGTAATCCTCATGTGAGAAATGACATCGGTATGAAATTACTTGAATTTTGTAAAAAGTGTTTAGTGGCCTTTGCCTGAAATGCCTCCAATTTTTCTCAATGTTGTTCTAACATAGAAATTAAAGGGGAGAAGAAATTATAAGATGATCAGACTAACTTTGATAGCCAAAGAGATGTCATTAGAGTTCAAGTAGATTTTTGCATCACTTCAGCTTGCTTTTTGAAAAGTAGGTTAGGAGTAATTTACTCAGTTTATGACTTCAGTTCATCTAGTTTATTTTTCACATACTTCTAGATCATTTGTTTCCTCACAACCTATTGATTATATGCTTTGCTAACTATTATGAAGCACCCAGGTACAATTATGTTAATAAACTGAAGAAAACAACATTCAATATTATAGTTGTCTTCACCAAATGAAATGGTATTATCAAAATCATCAGATAGCGTGTGGTAAAGGAAGTCCTTTTTGACACAGCACACAATTAAACTATGGAACTCATTGCCACAGAATGCTGTGAATGCCAGCCATTTAAATGGGCTTAAACAATAAGATGAATTCATGCTAGAAAAGCTCATTAAGGGCTATTAAGTACACAGATGCGGATGCAACTGGGAAGTCCTTAAGCCATATATTGCTAGAAGCTGGAAGGATGTCGGGAAGAAACATAAATCCATCCAATTTACAGCAGTAGTTGTCTTAACTCTGTTCCCCGTCCTGTGTGTTACTGGTGGCTGAAGGCAGGCTACTGAGCTACATGGACTTTTTGATCTGATCCTGAATGGAAGTTCTTGTTCTTATCTGTAATTCACTTGCTTCCAACTTAAGCAGTGCAGGGGTACGATCCATTCATTCTGTTTCCCTTTTCTATAAATTTAATCACTCGCCTTTTTCTGCTGCGCTGATGCTTTTGTGCCTGTTCTGATACTGTTCCTGCATGCAGGGCTTTCTTTTTCCCCCCCTCTTCTTTTTACTAATAGAACTGCCTGCCTTGTTATTACCAGGCTGAGGCCTAAGTGTGCTACATCAGTCTCTCTCTACTAAATATTAGACTAGTTTGCTCATCGTGAGTTTTCTTTTTTCTTTTTTTTTGAGAAGCATCCTGTTACTTCTCTCGCATGGAACTGTGCCTGTTAATTCCTTGGAACTGTCAAGTAATTGATAAATCAGGTGTTCTCCTGGTGTTGTGATAATTGAAGTCTGGTTCTCTAGCAGTTTTCAGAAGAATAATTTTTTTTAACCACTGCAGTTGTTATGGGATTTCCCCTGCTGTTCTGTTTTTGCCAAAGCTGTGCTGGTCTTGGGATTGTAGGTCTGGATGTGATGTTAGGATTTTTTTCAGATGCATGTGAAAAACTGTGGGCCTCTGATACTAAGTCACTGTTTTGGACAGGTAGGAAAGGGATATTTTCTATGAAATGGAGTATGATGTTCTCTTTTTTTCCCCTCTTGTTTCTCTTTTTTCCTCTTTTATACCAAACACCATCTTAACAGACTCTTTCCTGTTTGGCATAAGCAGGAAATGTTTGGCTGCACAGAGATCTAAAATATTAATGTCAGCTGAGCATACTCAGTTATTTCAGCTGTTTGCATCCAAAATTTCTTCTGTCCAAGGAGTCTCTCTAATCCTCAGCAAAGGCAGAGTTTTCAAGTTTCAAATTTAGGCTGTCTTTTTGACAGTAGCTTTAAAGTCGGTAGTGTTAGGGTGATGTGGGATTCAGTTTTGAGGGGCATGTTTGTGTATTAAGAGTAGGGAGCTGGTGAAAAGTATGAAGGGAATAACTTAAGTGACTGAAAAAACTCTGCTTTGACTGTTAAAACCTCAGATTTTTTTCAAGGAGATGGGAGGCCTGGAAAACCAGCTCGGAAAGAATAAGAACTCTTCCACTATGTGGGAAATAACTAAGGTTACCAAGTTACCAAGTCTATTTCTAATTAGTTTAAAACCGGCATCAGTTAACCACAACAAAATTCCTCCCACCTTTCTAAAAGCTCTCCTGTAAGTAGCACAGGGTGGGCATTTCAGCATACACCACTGTTCTTAGACCAGTGGTAAAGCAAGTCTCTGCTTGCTTTACACTCCTGAGCTCCTTTGGTTTGACTAGCTTAAGTAGGTTTATCTTCACTGTGCTTCTGTGTCTAAAATGGGATTATTTCCTTGTCTCACAAGCTGAAACATACCTCGCCAGAGGGAGTTTCTAGCCAGGCTGGATGCCTTACATCTCAGTATGGTGACCCGCCGTAATGCTGCCTAATCTCTAGAGCTTCTAGAGCTGCTGGGTTTTTTTCTTTTCTTTTTTTTTTTTTTTCTTTTCCTGAGGAAATGTGACATTGGTCATCTTGAAGGAAAACAGAAGGAAAGAGATCAAAGTGGTAGCTGAGATAAGGTTGGCCTTTCAAACCTAGATATGCCATTTGCTATGTGTATTTGCAAAGGGATGATTAGTCATTTCGGATCCTTCACCTAACGGGAAACCGCTCGTTTCAGTGAGGTCCATGAGGGATGGTAAGTCAGGCAGAACTTTGCTGACCAATCCTCCTGCACATCTTACCTGGCATGGAAAAGCGCTCAGTCTTGCAGCACGGCGATGGGTGGAAGGAAGGACTTCTGAAAGTCTTTGCTTCAATTCACAGCTGTTTTGCTCGGCTCTTGATCAACTGAGCTAAGCTCATGCAGGAGCAGTTGTTCTGTAAAATAAACACAGTGTGGTGCAATCATTTCTGTACTGCACCGCAGTCTGGAACTGCTGCCATGATGAACTTCTTAAACACACCCCCCCCCCCCCCCCTTTTTTTTTTTGTTCCTTCGCCTGTGGAAGTCTGGCTCTTGGAATGAGCTCACCCGCAACAAAAGCTTCTTGGAGTCCTGTTCAGCTCCAGCGAGGGCCTACCTAACAACAGCTTCTTTCCTGTCATTCTCTCGCCTACTAGACATAGCAGCCTTATGAGTATTTGGGTGGGGAAGGAAGGAGATTGCAACATCCATTAAGAAAAAAAAAAAGAAAAAAAAAAAGAAGGCTTGTCTGTCTCTCACTTTTCAAGTGCAGCTGTAAAACTTTCCTTGGCCTTTGAAAACTGAGCTCTCCTGTGTGGTGGGTGCGAGCTGTGGAATATGTCAGCCTTTGAAGTTAGTCCTTTAAATAGGCAATTGAAAATAGCCTCCAAATTTAAGCTTTTGCACCAGTTTTGCTGCAAGAAGTTACTTACCCTGACAGTGGGCTGTGGATGGTAGGACTGAGTTACAAATACCAACACCCGTATGTCTTTCCCAGCCATCAAACCATGTTCGCCCTGATGACAATAAATCGGAATCTCTAGAAATGTAGTTGTAGCGTGAGCCTCTTGTTGAAACCAACTTTGTATTTCCTTGCAAGTCTTCAGTCTTCTGTTTTAACAGAAAACTCTGCCAGCTGTGAGTGAGGACTGCTGTGCTCCCAGGATCGCAGCCACAGACAAGGAAACCTGTCCCAAAGTGGCTGAAAGGCAACGTGTATCGATCTTCTGTATTTCATTCACTTTTTTGCAGGGAAAATGTTCAATAGGCCATGCAGGAGAAGGCAACTTAAAAGCCCTAAAGCATTTTACTTTCTCATCTGTACCGTTTTGAGCGCTTGGAGACTAACTGCCACTTGGTACAATGCAGCACTTCATAGTTCTTAATCTATAGGCATTACTTTTCTACAGAGGTATATTGTTCTTATTTTTAATGCCGGGGACGGGGATAAAAGCTTTGTTTGCGCAAGGAGTTGAATTAATGGGTAGAGCTGCGCACGGTTCTTCCTAGCCTAATCTAACGTAGGATGATCGGAACAGGCACAGTGAGTTTGAAGCGAGTTGTGCTGCCCTAGCAAGAACCAGTCTGCCTCTTGGATATTTGTGCTGTACACCTTTTATGTATTTACCTAAATTCCCCCGCTCCTCCAGTGAGACATAGCCTTGTTACTTCACCCGCACGCGCAATCAGATGTCCTCGGAGAAGTGAAGAGCAGAGATGGAAAAAGGCAACTGCCTCCTATTGTTTTGCTGGTGCTTTCTTGTCAAGTTACCGATGGCGAAGTTTCCAGTATATGCCTGGTGGGAGAGAAATGCAATCCAGAAAAGGGAAAACCTCACTTACTTTTCAACAATATTCACATTCCAGAACTTACACAGCTCTCTTGAGAAATGTCTTTCCTGTGTCCATTGTCTTAACGTAGTGCCTTTCCTAATAATCCTTTGTCATCTCTGAGCTTCTGGAAAAGTGAGTGTTTCCCAGGGTGTAGGTGGAGAGAGCTTGCGCATTGCTGCCTAGCTTTTCATAGCCATATTGTGTTAATCAAGAGCACTGACTCATAGAAGATGAAGATTGGATAATCCAAGTGATTATTTATCAATTTTGTGGTTTACAGGATTATTTCCTGCTGCTTAAAATAGCCCAAGGCACTTTTCCTGCTAGGGAACACATCTTCATATTTATTGTGAATTTTTCCTTTCTATAACTCAAAGGAAAATCTTCAGAAACCCTCTCCCTCCTCATTATTACGCCTTCGTAAGCTACTGTGTAACTCTGGGTAGCTCAGAGATTGCAGAGGTAGAGCCAGATTTTGGCTCCTGCTCCACTTCTAGAAGCGAAGTCCCACCTTGTTCTAGAGCAAAAAGGGAATCAACCCGTTTGGACTATCCTGAATGCACCCTTTCCCTCCCGTGCTGCTCCCAAGTCTTATCCCTGAACCTGACACAGCAACTGGAACAGTTACTCTGGTTTAGAGCCTGAAGAAACTATCTTAATCCTTGTAAAGGCGCAGGTGTGAGGCCGGGTTTGCGTTTTTGGTCTGGTTTTTTGTGATCTTTTGTCAATTTGTTCTTTCCAACTCAAAAGGACACTTGCCTGCTAAACCCAAGTTAGGTACTTTAAAGGATGAAATACCAGTTGCTCTTCTTCAGTCAAAACTAATGCACTGTAAAGTCCGGGCTCTTTTTTTTTCCCCCTCCCCCTCTTGCAGTGTAGTGGCTGCATGTCTCTCTTGGAAGGGATGGAACACCAAGCAGGAGATGCTCCGATGTGACTGTTGCCTCTTCCGTCCTGCCCCTTTCAGCCTTCAAAAAGGGGTGCTGTGTTTGCTATCACTGTACTTGCCTGGACTCACCTGTAGGGCATTAATTTTTTTGGCTTTTTTTCTTTTTTTTTCCCCTCATAGGATGACGAGAGTCTGAAATACTTAACGCATGAAGAGCAGGATGTTCTCATGTTCTTTGAGGAAACCATAGATGCCTTAGAAGATGACTTGGAGGAGCCAGTCCTATGTGACAGTGGCATCCACTGCCAGTCTCCAAGATCAACAGAAGAAAATGTGTCCAGTCATTCAGAGACTGAAGATATCATCGACTTAGTACAGTCAACACCTGAGAGCAGTGACCACGAAGGCCCTCCTAGCAGAGATTCAGAACCAGGTAGTGGTATTTCTTGAAAGCGTGGTTCTCCCTTTGACCTAGCCCTGACATGCTCCAGTTCTCAATAGAAACAGCTGAAGAAATTCCGTACCTTCCTTACTATGTCAAGATGAATCTGTTACGCATCAGGAGCTCCAAGAACTGTGATTTTAAGTTGACTTGGGATTTCTGAAATTCTTGCTGTTACTATAACTTTTTTTTGCCCTCATGCAGATGACTAAGCTGTTGGGTTACTGTCGCAGTCCCCTGCGCGGTGTCGGGGTTGTAACAGAACGGAGTATTGTGCAGAGCCATCACAGCCAGGCAGACTCACGCTCATCAGTGTGTTCGCGCCCTGTTTCTCTCTAAGGCCTCTTAAAACTTTTTAAGAGTTTTAAGATAGCAGATTGTTTGTAGTGTCACTCAGTGTGGGACTGAAAGGCGCACGATCCTATCGATAAGTTTGTGACAAGATGGTGTGTGACGTACTATTTTCTTCACCCTGTGGAGTTTTCCTCTCTCCGTTGTTGGAGAGAGGGTTTATCAGCTAGTGCATACAGTGGGATGTCACGGGTCCTCTCCTGGCTGTTACAACAAATAAGAATCGCAAAACTTAAGGAAAAAGCAGCCATTGAAATGCAGTAAAGCTAACGTGCTGATTGGGAATGAACAGCAGAAAGAGGTTTTCAAATAAGTGTACTGACAGCATGTTCAGTAGAACTGTAGCGTTGCCTACACGCTGCCAGTGCTGGGAGTCCAGTTGTCAATTCTTCTGGCGATGCGGGCTGAGTTTGAGCTAGAAGGTCTGGGGGAGGGAAGTACCGATGCTCATTAATCCCAGGTGAAAGAAAGCTTTGTGTTCTGCTCTGTGTGAACACTTAATGATGTTATTGCTGCTTTGTCTTTTTAAGTGTCAGATGCTACCTGGAGAAGTGAGAGTCCGAAGCCAGCTGTACCTGCTGATCTTCCCCCACATCCGCCTGTACCACCACCATCGATGTCTGAGACTCTTCCTCCTCCAGTGCAGCATCCGAAACTGCTTCGCTCCGTCCCCACTCCGCTCATCATGGCCCAGAAGATGTCTGAGCAGCAGATGGAGAGCAGGGCGCGCTTCCCTAGTGCCCTCAAGGAAGGGAATTTGGACGGGAAGAAAACCCCAGCAGCCAATGGGGATCATTCTGCGTCCCTGAAGCACCCTCCTGCGCCTGCCCCCAAACTGCACCGCTTCCCCAGCAACATCAACATAACCAACGTCAGTGGCAAAGAATTCAACGAGACTATTTCCAAAGCAGCAGTTAATGTCCAGGAGCGGAGAGCTCAGGTGCTGGCCAACATCAATGGAGGAGCTTTTCTGGCAGCGGAACTGGAGGAGAAGCTGCAGAAAAGTGATTTCTTGTCACGTAGCAGAAGTTCTTCCTTAAGGGATCTTTCCTCTGAGCAGACGCGATACGAGGCCCTGACAAAACTCGGCCTAGTTAAGGGAAAGCCAGCTCAGGACCAAGTGGACCATGCCCCAAGCGCTCAGCAGCTCCACGTGCAGCCCAAACAGGCAGCCGCTGTTCCCAATGGATATCAAAACATCCACGAGTTTTTAAAAAGCGAGCCCAGCCCTTTCCTTCCTACGGGCAAAACCGTAACAATCAAACCAGAGGTAGCTCTGGCTGCGAACGCGGTCAGCAGCGCGCAGCAGAACGCACCAAAAAGTTTTAATGATTATAAACAACCTAGTCTAAACCTGGATATGAGGAGGAGGTCGGGCTCGCTGCCTAGACCTTCAGGATTTCGATCCCAAGGGATAACAGTAAAGTTTTCTGGCCGTGGCTCAACAGAAGAAGCCAGGAGAGAGGCGCTTCGGAAACTGGGGCTACTGAAAGAGACGGCGTAATTTGGATGGGAATGTTTTGGGAATGGGGAGGAAGTCGTAGCATGGCTTTGTACTAGGATAGTCCCAACAGGATTGGGATCAAACGGATTGGAAGAAGAAAGGGGAAGTTCTCTGCTTCTGGAAGGCTAAAGGGGGTACTAGACCCTGTGGAATGACCACTTGTGTTTATACCAGAAGGACTGGCACCACGTGTGGTCATGTACAGTGGTGGGCTTCAGCTCTCCTTCCTCCAGAGACACTCATCTGTTGCTCTTTGTGACTAAGAGGAATTTAAGTAATGCTGAACTCTAGCAGGCAGCGTCTCGTTAATGAAGTGTACAGTGCAGTATTGTTGTACATAGCAAACCAAATGGTGAATCTTCCTTTTGCTTTCTCTTGAAGCCAAAAATGAGAGCTCCGTTTGTCTTGCCCACATGTGTATGTCTGTCTGTGGGAGCTCAAGATAATGTCCAAACTGAAAGGTCTAACGAGCGTCACACGCTTCTGACTTTTTGTTGTCGAGCTTATCTGCCCTGGCTTCATTCCCTGCCAGCAGCAGCGTCTCCTGCTTCCTTGCTCTGTCCCCACACTCGACTCAAGACTGCACCAAAGGTGGCTTCTGGTTTGACCTTCTCTTTGACAGAGCGGCCCGAGCTTTGAGCGGGTGACCGCATCGCTCTGCTGCTCCGCTTGAAGTCTTGCCTTTCTCCCCAGCCACCTGCTTCTTGGTCACGCTCCGGCAACCTGCGTGTCCAGGGAAAGGCACCGGATCAGCCTCAAGGATACACGCCATGCGCTGGTTTTCGCACTGACAGCCAAAGAGTCTCCTGACAATCTGTGACCCCAACTGTTCTGTACCGGTGACGATCTCACAGCAGAGAAGCCATAGGAACAAGTGAACTCTGAACCAAATGCGAGAACCTGATGGCAAAAGTCTCCTCTTTTACGTTAGGGTTCCCGCGAAGAAACTGTTACTTTCTCGACAGTAGCTGTCCTACACTGAATAGTTGTACGTTCTGTTACTCCTAAAAACTGTCACTTCATCTTCCTCATAGTTTGACAGCCCTGGTAATCCTCTGTTCGCAGCCTTATCTGGTTCTGCCCTGCCAATGCATAACAGAAGTTACCGCCAAAATTCTTGCAGGCTAAGGGGAGTCGCAGGAGAGCGCTGTATGTAGGAGCACGTCACTCCCGGATGGTCTGAGCTGGCGTTATTTTGCCTTTGTTCAATGGACACGCTTTTAAAGATGGTCTCAAAGTGTATTTGTGTGTTGGTATGATTTTTTTTTTTTAAAATATGGCAAAGCTGCTCTTCCACCTTAAAACTCCCTTCCCTTTTTGTACACCTGAAAACATCAAGAATAGCCATTTTAAAATCAAATGCCAAATTCCGTCCCCTCTAAATTTCTTGTTATTCCTGCATGTTTAAGAGTTCTCTCCCAAGTGTTTTGGGGTTTCCTTTTTTTTTTTCTTTCCTAAAGGGAAAAACTCACTTATTCTCTGCACTTTGTAAAGCCACAAGCAACCTCCTCTTTTTCCCCAAGTAGCTGAGTAATAAACCTTGGAGGAGAGGAGGGGAGCGGCTATAATAGAAACTGACACACCCTTCGGCGAGGAGCTCTGACATAACTGTGATAACCAAGTTTGTAGTTCTTGTGATAAAAGTATTTCAAACTTGCTGAGCTGTACTTGTAAATGAAGCTGTTGTGAAGCAAAAATCTTTGCGTCATTTTTAACCTGCCTCATAAGTTAAAATTTTTTTGGTTGGTTTTTTTTTAATTAACTGCTTGCTGCTTTAATTTTTAATTATGTTGTTATGGTAGCTGGCTTGTTCTGTTAGGTAGTTGTTCTTTTCAGCCTCTTCACTGGCGAAGTGCACATGTTCCTCGTTGTGACAGGCGTACTACACGTAAGCAATCAGTAATTAAAATATGTGGCCATTCCTCAGTCTGGCAAAGCACTTGTGCATGCATAATCAAATAGGAGAAGTGCTGCTGAAACAAAAAGAAGTTGCTTATATGCTGCAAGTAAAGCAGCTCCTTATTTTGCCAGGCTCTGCGGCTGTAGTGCTAAATCAGAAGGACAAGAAAGCACATAAAACACATAAACCACATCCAAGCTCCTGGTTCGGTACAGCCTGGAATGGAGTCCTGCATGTGGATGATGCATTGTAATTTATTAACATAACCTGATAAGTAAATTTAAATGTTTCATGACCTCTGTGCTTTTACATCCTATTAAAGCTGATTCTTCATTCGACATGTGAAGTGCATACAAAGCAATCTTCACATCTAATCACTTCTTGCCAGCTCTTCTTTGAGTTATTTACAGCCCCGAGTCCACGCTAAGCAAGCAGGGGGAAGAGAGCCTGACACTAACTGTTTCACTGACCTTCGGCCCTCTTCGATAACTCTGTAATATAACCCTATTTTTAAAAAATTATATAAATAAATTAGACATTTCATATCTAAAGTATAAAGTTGCAGTATGCTGAATTAGCGGGATTGTGTCCTTTCATCCTTCGTGCAGGGCTGCGTCCTCAACTGGTGGGAAGTGAGAGTTAGAGCTTTGTTAACTAAACCAGTTTCTGCCCAGTGAGGACTCGGAACGAGGTATTCATTGTGGCCCTTCATTATAGCAAATATCTGCTGGTTAATTCTTCTCTGTGCCTAAAACTGTAGTAAATAAAGCCATGTACTAAATGAAGTTAAGAGTCTAGCTGCTAATAACCTGTATATAAATTTAGCTCTATTTTGTGTATCTTGTTGTGTGTGTGTATATGTTGCTGTGATTATTTTTATTTTATTTTTCCCTCCCCCTTGTGTTAGAGGTAACTGTCTTGCACAAATCTGACAAATCATCTATTAAACTGGGATAAAACCAATGAACCAATGGTCGAAGGGAGGTGGAATTTTGTTCTTTTGTCACCCATCCTTCCTGGAGGAGGGAAGGGACGTTCTAAATGGCTAATATCAATTTAATAACTTTCCCTTTTGCAGCTGGGGCTGTGTGTGTGTGTGTGTGTGTGTGTGAGCCAGAGCTCAATCCTGTCCTGCCGTGAGGGAAGGCGGGGGGGGGGCAGGGGGAAAGGAGGATGGGGTCTGTCTGCTGTCAGGGGATGGGCTTCAGGCCCCTTGCAGGAATGGAGTTCATCCTGAACAGCATCTGAAGTAGGGAAAAGCCCCCCTCTCCCAATGTTCTGCAATATTAAAATGACTCCTTGTCCTGTTTTGAGGACC
The DNA here is from genome assembly GCA_013398295.1 of Chionis minor. Classification (NCBI taxonomy): domain Eukaryota; kingdom Metazoa; phylum Chordata; class Aves; order Charadriiformes; family Chionidae; genus Chionis; species Chionis minor. The sequence continues at coordinate 437,489 of VZSF01009841.1, read as the reverse complement.
ACGACACTCTTCCCAGAGGAATATTGTATGCATGGAAGAATGGTAACTCCTTTTTGTGTTTCCATGGCAGCCTTCCAGGGATGTTACCCCCCGTGTGATCCTGCTGAGGGTAGGAGCCTTCCCTGTTGCACAGGACAAAGTTGCCCCTCAGAGAATATTCCTACCCCTTCCTTCTGTGCACAGGCCTGTGTTTGCTGCCTTCCTCTCTTTTGTTTGGGTACTTGCACAGGAAGACTCCCCGGATATTTCCAAGCACGACTTAGGGCTGAGCCTGGAGTTCCTGCTAATCTGAACATTTGGGAGCGGGTCTCCCAAGGAAATGCTACGTAACCGAGGTGGTCGCTAAATCATCTTGTGCCGAGATTTGTCTCACTTCAAGCAGGGAATGGTTCAGAGCCAAAACTAACACGCTGTGATTTAATAACGGCAATGACAAAGCCCTCGGAAGAAGGAGATGTTCAGGAACGAGTGGGTGCTTTGTGCTGAGACTCCCAAGGGCAAGGGCTGCATTCCAGCAGGGAGCCATGACCACTCCAGCTTGTACCCGGGGAGCACCCTTGAACCAGTTCTACTGTTTTGAATATATATATATTTTTATATATATATATGCAGGTGGTGTTGAGCATTTGTCCAAATATCACCTATCATAAAAGACAGGTGTTTTTCTGGAGTGATTTCTAGTCTAACCCCCCTTTGCAGGAGATTTATTTTATTTTATCCCCCAGGTAGGCCATTGGTGGTAGCCAAAAAGCAGCAGCAGGTCTAGCAGCCTGTCCCCACGCTTTCCAGGGCCGCCTCAGGGCGTGGATACATGTCTCAGCCAGGATGGGGCAGGTGGCCTCTCAGAACTGTGTCCAGCTCCAGCCTGGAGCCCGTCTGAGAGCATTTAACTTGGCTCAGCCTGCAGTGAAACTCAGCATTACGGTGCCTCACCTCTGCCGCGGGGCGAGACCTCCCCCGGCTGTCCAGTGCCCGTCTGCCTTTCAAGTGGCTGCAGCTTTGGGAATACGCTTTTGATGTTTTGACTCCTCCTCTCCTTGTTTTACACACACACACAAATAAATTTGGCTTCTCCCTTAAAAATAAACACCTTCAGCCAGCGTTAGCCATAACTGATGAAGGGTGGCGTGAGGCTGAAGGTAGAGTTTTAGCCCAGCAACTCGGGCTGGTTTTCTGCGCTGCTGGAGGCGCAAACAGGACTGTAACTCACACTCTTCGTGACTTGGACCCAGAACAAGTTGTTTGGTGCCTTTAATAGGTCCGTGCTGAAGGACAGAGGGGTGAATGTGAAGCCAGTGGAAAAACTTGAAAGTCTATTTCCCTTCCTTAAACACGTTTACCTCTAAATGTTACCTTTCTTTTGCGCTAAGACTCTGACAGCATGGTGCCTTGGCTTCATCTACGCCCTACTTCTACTAGTGTGAGAGATTATGATGTTACCTCTGCGCTGGAAGAGCATCAACCGCAGCGTCTTGGCCGAGGGTGGTGTGAGCGGTGGTATCTCCGGGCTTGTGGAAGAGGTTGGATGAGGGAGGGAAGGGCCCGGGAGCAGGACGGCAACGGCACAGCTGCTCAGCCAGCACCAGAGGAGCACCATGCAGCAGTTCTTCCTTAGCGCTGCGGGGTGAGGGAGGGGGGATAAATACCTCTTTTGTGCAAACTTTTGTCCTGCCCTTACTCCTGTTAACCAGTCAGAAGGCGCTATGCCCACACAAGCTCCCCCAGTGGCTGGGGGAACTGAGTTCAGCGAGGTGATGCAGCACAGCCGTGGGTGTAGATAGGGATTGCCCCCTGAGAGGTGGGTCTCTGAGATGAGAAGACCTTCAATCCATCGCTTCTTGCGCGTGGCCTTCACCTGCAGAGGGTCCTGCTTCCAGCTAATCCCTGCGTCATCCCGACACTGACTCCCCAACTATAAATATCTTTTCCCCTGAGGTAAGGAGGGTCCTTAGACTGGCTGGAGCCAAACCCTTCCCAGGGAACACACCCTTCTCTGCCCTGTTTTGTTTTTGTTTGGTCTTTTTTTTTTTTTTTCCTCCTCTTCCCATGCTCCGTGACCCCTCCCAGAGTAGGAAATGCCTTCCCTGAAAAGTCCTCGGTGCATCCCTGAGCGCATTCTTACCTCGAGGCAGTGCAAGGCAAGAGCAGTTTTGTTGGTAGGGCTGGCACTTCTCAGCCTTTGGACTGTTCGGCTGGGTCATAATTACCTCCTGCTACCTGCGATCAGCAAATAGAGAAAACTAGAAGAGGTTTCAGTAACTTTAGGATTAAAGTGAAGAGGCAGGAGGAGCAGCAGGGAAAGCAGCTGGCAGGCTTGAAGGCGCAGCTCAGCTTCAATTTCTCCTTTGTTTGCGAGCCTTTGCACCTGCCCCTGGGCTTTAATGAAGGTTTCACAAAGCCCCAGGAATGGCAGACTAATTCCGAGAGGTTCCCCAAAGCTGCCGGGGCACCGTTACCACCCTGAGCATCTCTGTATCACCAAGAAATGCAGCTGTTACCATGTCCTCAGCTGAGGGACAAACAAGCTCAAGTTTTTGGGGTTTTTTATCACCCAGCATTTAAAAAAAAAAAAAAAAAGGACGTATAGTTCCCTTTCCCAATAAAATAACTTAATGAAGACTAGTGTATTTGTTGAAGGTTTCAATTAAAAAAAAAAAAAAAAGCCTTTGGTTAACCCCTGTATCCGAGTCCAGCTCCAATTCCCAAAGCCTGCGAGATGAACATGCGCCGTGTCCCTGTGCCAGAGCCAGCCCCGGACTGTCCAGCTGCCACCTGAGGTCTCTCACAGCCGTCTGCATTAGTCCCTTCACTCGGGGCCACTGCACCCAGTCCCCGTCCAAGCTCTCCCAGTAAGCACACACCCCGCTCCCCGTGCCGCCCGCTCCCCCTCAGAGCCCAGCATGGGCCCCAGGGCAGGTCCTGTCTTCCCGAGCCCTGGCTCCTGGGTCAGCCCATGAGGGACCGGAATCCTTACGGAGCTGCGTGGTGGGACGCCAGCATCCTTCACGACGGGAACTTGGCGATCCCGGCTCCGTCCGGGCACAGGGCACACTGGTGCCAAGGGGCAGCTGGCACTGCCCTCCCCTGCACAGCTTCCCCTGCAGGTCACTTCCCGCTCTGATTCAGCCTCGGAGATCCCTCTTACAATGGCTTCACCCATTTCCTCGGAGGTTTGGGAAGGGCACATTCACCATCAAACAGCCCTGATGTATTTTTTCCCCCCCCCCCTCATAATTTCAGCAGAAGCTCATGACTCTTTGGGCTTTTGTTAGCGCAAGCACCAGAAAATTGTGGAATTTTTTGTCTGTTCTCTGCCTGCTTATCCACCCCTGTGAGGAAGGGATGGTTCACTGTGAGGAAGCTGCGTTTCCCAGCTGGGAAGCAAGGGCAGGGGTGGTGAGCCGAGAGAAAAGGAGCAGAGATGAGCTTGACCTTCCGGTTCCCAGGCTGATGCGCTAATCCTGAATCACCCTTCCTCTCCCGCCACCACACCTACCGCTTCGGGAGCGTTTACGTGCCAGCCCAGGAGACAAAAAAAAAAACCCCCAGCAGCCCGGAAGCTTGGACTCACGTGTGCGATGAGTTGCTCGTACTCTGATGAAGGAAGATAAGCCGCCCATTGTGCTGATGCTCAGAGGGTGGAATGACACCGGGAGGAAAAGCGTTCGCACAAGTTGTCATGGGAGGAGGGAGATTATTTCTTCCTATTTAAACTCTATTAGGAAACGGTTGTCAACGTGTTTCTGTTGCCAACAGACAAACCAGCACACGGGTAGAGGCTCAACAGGGTCTTCGGGCAACAAACTTCATTACCACGGAACATTTCCTGCCTTCCTAAGTGGATTTACCTTGCCTGATTGGGTTTAATTTTTATTTATGGCCCGAGTTTTCTAGCACGCCCGAGCCCAGGAAATGGGCACCGTGTGCTCAGCGTGGCGGTTCCTGCTACATCCCATAATAAACCCCCAAGCTCCACGCCAGCCACACCGCGAGCAGAGAGCGTGGCTGCGGCACGTCGCCCTGCAGGCAAGAGCGAAGCGGCCTCCGAAACCAACGGCTGGTTTGATTTTACCTTAGGGTGAGGCTCACAGCGAGTAAAAATCCCGTCCTTTCCCAGGGCCTGGGATTTGGGACCAACCTGGATAATAAACCACAATTTGTGCCTTTTGGACGCCACAAGAAAAAAGGGAGAGTTTGTACAAGCCCTGCTGTTGTGTCCATCTTTCCACTGGAAAAGAAAGGCTGCCGCAGGAGGGATGAGGAACTGGCTTCTTCCTGGAAAACTCGGCTGAATTCCCGGAGAGAAGCAGCCCGATCCTCCCCAACCAAGCCGACTGCTGGGTCTTCCTCCCAGGAGAGGGCTCATCCTGCCAGGAGCCCGAGGAGGAAGCGGGAGCCTCATCGCCACATGAAAAAGCTTCTCAGAGGAGAGAGGAGAGAAAAGCCAACGCCGCCTCCGAGATCCCTCTCACTACTTCATTCCCTGGGCGCCACTTCCATCGCTCCGGGGACGCAACTTGAGGCAACTTGTACCAATTTAATGACCACTCAGTGGGTTAATACAACAGAGACACCAAACCTCTCTCAGGGGGGTAGTGAAGGCCTCACTGATGCATTCCAGTCTTGCTTCCCAGGAGAGGACATCTGATCTTGAGCTTACTGCGAACAGATACACCAGATGTGTGTGCATATATATATCAAATATATATAATTTTAAAAACTGGATACCGGTGCGGCAAGGGGGATAGTGGCACTGAGACACGGGGCGGCTCTGCAGCCTGGAACAGCTCTCCTGTGTGGAGCAGGCGCGGACTTCCCTTGACATCTGGAGGAAGTTTCCAGGGGTCCTTCCTTCCCCTGAAAAGCAGCAATCGAGGACAAGTGGTGGCCCCGGCATTCGGCGTGCGCAGCGTGTGGAACGTCCTGGCCCTGCCGGTGTGGAAGGGTTTTGGGAACCAGGTCCCTGGGAGCATGCTCTGGCTGCGGAGCGACAGGCGCAGCCGGTCAGGCACAGCTCTCCCGCAGCATGGCTGTGGTCAGCCGGGAGCTGCTCGGGAAGCAAGCCAAGGGTTCGGTAACGAATGTCTATTGCCAAAACGGCGTTGCTTGATTTAGTTTAACCACATTAACCAGAGGAGAGGCTTTGAAGGGACTGCTAGCAAAATTAAGCCTCTCGTTAACACTGTTTCAGCGTTCCTCCTCCTGCCGTGAGATGACTGCAGTCAGAGCAACCCAATTTCTACACCCGGGCACCCGTGAGAGGCAAGACGTGGCACCCCAGCAACTGTGCACCTCCACGAGGCTTTACGGGTACCAGAGGCTTCTTTTTTTTGTGGAACCAGCAGGACACCACACATCCCTCTTCACAGCGTCACTCCCTGACCACTCACACCACCTTCGGTGGCACTTTCATGGAGCTCCTTGCCTTTTAAAGTCTTCTTCCAGTTCAAATTCCTATTTTGAGGAAGAGCGGTACACAGGGGGAGTCTCCTTGTGCGCACAGAGCTGAAATTCCTACGTCTGGGAGGGGAATTTGCAGTCTGAAATAAGCAGGTGAGGTGCAAACTCCTACAACAAGCTCTGTCTACCCCGAAGCGAGGCTCCTCACCTGCATCCCTGCAGGATGGCAAGACAACGGAGGAGCTGGGGCGGCCGAACAGCCCTCAGGGAGATGGAGTTTGCCGAGGCCCGGTAGCGCGGGCAGGAGTCTCAGATGTCAAGATAACGCCCTGCCGTAGTGCCTGGGAGGCAAGTGATGGAAACACGTTCAGGCAATGAGCAGAACAGCACTTGGCCGGGCAGGGAAGAGCCAGTCCATTGGGACAAACTGCCAGAAAAAAATCACCGCTGTGTTATCAAGGGGCCTCCGGTGGCGAGTGGGGAACAGTCTGGAAGTATCTTCTGCAAGCAGGGATGTAACCAGCCTTGAAGTGTCGGATAATTTATCAAGAGCAGACCAGTGGCGTTATTTGTCAGGGAGAAATGTAGCCCCAAGGATTTTGCACCACCTAGGTAAAGTTAAGCGTTTTTTTCCCCCCCCAGATTTCAGTAACTTACTTCAAACGGACGGAGCGGAGCACACAGCCCGCTACTCCCCACAGTTGTGCGACCCAAAATACCGACCCTCGCTGGTTTTCTCACCCTGCTGCCAACTCCAGAGCTGCGCAGTACCTTTAGTGGAGACCAGCATCACCAGCATCCCAGATCGCTTCCCAGGTCCCACCTGTGAGTGTTCCAGCTGGAAACGCGTTAAGGAGAGCGCGATGGGGCTGCCTTCACCTCAGCAACCCCGAGGTGCTACCAAAAAATTACAAAGCAAAAAAATTAAGGGGTAAATATGACAAAGTTTTCAAGCTCTTGGGCTGTCAACCATGAGTTGTTTCCAGCAGAAAAGGTCACTTCCCTTTATCCCGTCCACAACAACTTTTTTTTTTCCTGCAGGTAAGTGTCAAAGAACAAATAAATATCAGCAAAATCTAAATTTCTTCCTCCTTGTTAAGTGCCTCAACCATTTTTTTGCCTGATGGCTTGGATCCAGGTAAGAGGGAGGGAGGGAGGGAGGGAAGGAAGGAAGCAGTCTTTTAACAAAACACTGTTCTTCTAACGACAATCATAAACACCGAGTGTTTTAGTGGCACAATTGTACCCTGACAGTAGTAACTTAAAAGCTTGCAATTCAAACAATACAAGTAAATGTTTGGAGATTTACTCACTTGTTTGAGTCTTGCCCAAATAGTTTTCTACTCCCAGTACACTTGGAGCGGTTGGAAAAAACCCTATTTATAGATGAGTTCTGAGAAGAGACAGCGAAGCATTGTCTCAGATGAGCATCTTCAGCAGGGCAGAACGGCACCCGGCCGAGGGAAAACCTTGGTGTGGAAAAAATAAGTGACAAAGCCCAGAAGGCAAAAAAAAAGAAAAAAAATTTATTTATCAGGGGCAACAGCAGGCTCATGGTATTATTATTGTATTTTGAAAATATTCACTTATCTGGGTGGGATATGTGGCCTTAATACCACAGCACAGCTTTTTAGGGGCAACAGTAATTAGCGAGTATGTTTACTTGCTTTTTCATTTAACTGCCTTCATTTATCCCTCCCAACAGAAAAGCGCAGTGACCGTTTCGATAATGAGCGCGTAGCCGGCAGCGGCTCAGCGACCCCACTCAGGCGGCGCGGTGCCTCTCCGGCAGCCTCCGAGGTCGTACGGGTCGAACGTGCACGGATTATTAATTGCTCGCCCTTGGCCGCAGCCATTCCGAGCCAGCGCTGGTGCTCATCAGCTGGACAGGCTGGGAGAAGCCGCGCTGCCAGCTTTGGAGCCCCTCCGGAGTTATTTCCCCAAGTCAGCGCTTTCCGACAGCGCCACCGTGAAGTCAGACGCACTCCCGTGTGAAGTAAAGCGAAGGCTGCGTCAGCAAACTGAGGGGGCAACCCCTCGCAGCTCTCCTCGCGCTGCCCTGCCGTTACTGCCTCGCCTGAAAGGGAAATGAAAAATAAAACCTGAAAACTCGAGCGTACCAGGCAGCCTCCATAGTACAGAGGTGGTTTTCTAAGCCTGAATATACATAAAATTACACTACGTGTGTGCGCTGCGGTGTTATGTCTCTCAATGTATATAATATTTTTATCTCTGTAACAGAAACAGCACAACAGACTTCTTTCTCTCAAGTCCTGGAAAGTTAATAAAATTATAACAAGTCTGAAAACATGGCAGTTTGTGAATAAAAAAATAAATTACAGCTTTTCTTCTTCTAATTTTATCACACAACAGCGCTGCAGGGTAGAGAAGGAGGCTGATGCCACCAGCTGGAGTTCAAGGTGTTGCCTGTGAGTACTGATATACCCCAGGTGAACCCGGCACTTACGGATTTCAGAGCTTCCCGGCCACCTTGGCTCCATCCTGGAGCCACCTCAGCTCAGCTCAAACAGGCTTTCAAGTGATGTGTCATACATCACAGGAGGGTTTGGGTTGGAAGGAACCTTAAAGATCACCCAGTTCCAACCCCCTGCCATGGGCAGGGACACCTCCCACTAGACCAGGTTGCTCCAAGCCCCGTCCAACCTGGCCTTGAACGCCTCCAGGGATGGGGCATCCACAGCTTCTCTGGGCAACCTGGGCCAGGGTCTCACCACCCTCAGAGTGAAAACTTTCATCCTAATATCTAATCTAAATCTCCCCTCTTTCCATTTAAAACTGTTGCCCCTCGTCCTATCACCCTGGTAAAAAGTCTCACTCTGTTTCTTTGAGCTCCCTTTATATATTGAAGGGCCACAAGGTCTTCCCAGAGCCTTCTCTTCTCCAGGCTGAACAACTCTGGCTCTCAGCCCTTCTTCACAGGAGAGGTGTTCCAGCCTCTGGGATGCCCTAGGTTCCATCTCATCTGGTCCCATGGGCTTAAGTATCTTCAGGTTCCTCAGGTGGTCACGCACCTGATGTTCTACAATGGGAGGGACTTCATTCCCCACTCCCCGCCTTGAGTCTCAGGGGCTTGAGCAATGCGGGAAAAGAAATTACCATGGAAAACCGAGGCAAAAAAAATGCCCGAGTACAATCACAGAACACATTCTCCGGCTGTCAGCACGCCAGCCCAACGAGCCTCACATCGGTGGGGATGCCAATTCAAATGCCTGGACCTGAGTTGAGTCCAAATTCTTTCCAGAGGACGATAAGATAACAGAAATCTTTTATGCAATCAAGGACGCGAAACAGTTTCTCCTTCACCTATGTACATTTTCCCGGATTTAACCACTCCCGTGCATGTTTGGGAATGCTGCTTTAGAAACACTCTTTGCAATAGCACATTTGACTGGCATCCCTTGGGAAACGCTCCCGGAGGAACATCCTCTCTCTTTTGCAAGAGAAGACTGCAATGATATTAGACAGAACTTCATTAATTACAATAAACATCCTGTAATCTGGATAAAGCAACGCGATTCATAGATAACAGACAAGTACTGATCAAAATAAAGGTTATTCCCCTGTTCCTGTATCAAAACCCGATACACCCGACCATTTTAAGTATTCTTTAAGGGAATGTAAGGGCAGACCAAGGGTTCCAATGCCACTGAAGGGAAGGCAGCCGTGCAATCCCGACAGCAGCAAACCGCTCTGGAAGCGGCAGGACAGCATCGAGCCACACCTCGGGGGAAAAGCAAAGCATAAATAAGACACAAACATTTTTCTCACTGTAGATGTTCAACCTTGTTTCACTCGTAGTGATTTTTGACATATGATTTTTATCCAGTGTAACGTTAGAATCATTTATTTTCAAATTAAACTTCAAAAGTTTTTTGCTGAATTGGTTTTTGATTTCAATCTGAAGTTGAGGAAATCCCCAGCTGACCCCAAACTATTTTCAGCAAATAATTTTATAGAGATACTTCCATGGATCCAAATTCCATCCAAGGCACTGGACTGACCCATACGAAACAGAGCGAATGTGAATTCACATGTTTTATTTTTATCCAGTTATTCAATTTGGATAAATTAAATGCCTTTGAAACTAAGCAGCTTGTTGAGAAAAGGAAGTTGACTTCAGTTTGAACCACAATTAGATGCTTAATTTGCTATTAGGAATTGGCTGGCATTTTTCATCAGGGAAGTGGAAATTAGATTTGAGCAATGGATCGGGTCATATTGCTGTAGAAGGCATTCCTGGAGGATCTCAGAGTTACAAATGGGATTAATAAACATACCCATAAATTTCATGTGGAAAAAAATTGCTATGAAAAGAATCACACAAGACTTGAAGTGAAGACGTGGTCTTTGACAACACACTCCTCCTTACAGGGCACGTACATACCGCAGCCACGGCACAGAGAGCACCTGCTCTGACACAGAGACAACTGTACCTGGAGAGTGGTGACAACGTGGGGGTTTGGGCTGACTGCACACTTCCCGGATCCTCGCCTCCTTACAAAGTGAGATTTGGCAGAAATCTAGAAAAACTCACCGACAAGTGAGGTTATAAAAGCCTCAAGCTACGCTCCGCAAACTGGAAGTTGTCTACCCCCACGCTGACCAGCAAGGTCCTCGGGGAAAACCCCCGTACTCCGGTCATTCCAGCTCTTCTCAATCCCCAACCTGCGTGTGCACGCAAAGGAGCAGACCTAAAGCTGCACCTGCAGTTTTTCCACTCTCAACGCTCGATTCTGTGATTAAAGAACATAACATTAAGTAGGTTTATGTTACAAACCTTGACTTCGTCTCAGCAAAGCATGGCAAGCTTATGCGTTTTAAAATTTACCGCAACTGCCCGAGCTAACAGTGTAACTAGGTGAAGTAGAAGGCTACTGTCTTTAAAGAAACACTATTCTCCCACAATTTCACTTATGTTTTCAAGCAAATTATCACCAAGAGGAGTCCCGCTCCCCTCCTGCATCAGTCTGTGTATGGTCCACCACAGCGTCTCACCCTTTCACGTGTTAGTGCACGAATTGAGATGCCGACACAACGAGCCATGACAGGGAACTTCATTACTATTAATCCAGCCAAAAACCAGCTTAATGTACCTCAGGTTAAATTAAATGCATGCGACAGCTTACGTTATGCGAAATGGTGATCTCAGTTTACAACTCTCTGCTAAACAGCAAGAAAATCTTGCATTTTCTAGGTGTATTTCAGCATGTTTCTCGGGGCAGGAATGCTCCTGCTTTGGTGAAGCTCCACCTGTTTTAGCACTGCTTGTATGAAGCGCTGCCCGAGGCCCATGACTTACCACAAGCTCTTCAAAACGTTATTTCAGAAGCAGCAAGGTCAATGTAAAGAGACAGACGTCAATTCTAAATTACAACACTTTATTGCAGCATTGGCAAAGGTCAGATTTCTGAAGCTGGTGAAGATCGGGCGGCATTTCTGTATGAAATGTTACAATTTTACAAGTTTCTCGTCCTACATGCAGAAACCAAAACAGTGGTAAAAAGGATTTTAAAAGAGCTAGAAAAAAGAATTAGTAGTAACATACAGATGAGCTCCTTAACTCAATTAACTACCTCTACCTGAATGCAAACAAAAATCTATGCTAATAAATAACAGATTGTCAGAAATAGACCAAGAAACCTCATTTCTACTTAGAAAAAAATAAAAATTCTACTTGTTTCCAGACTTAAATCTTTTTTTTTTTTTTTTAAACCTTTTTGTTTGTTTGTTTCGATAGACACAGAGGCTTATCAACCCACAAAGATCAACAAAATATCTGGATCCACTCCTTGACATCCTCCCGTTATGCTGACCGGCACATTTTGGTTTTCAATGATACATACAATGGGCTCAACTATATCCCTGTCCTTAGGCTGGTGTCAGGCTGTTCCAAGCAGTACAGGTCAACACCCTGTGTTAATCAACTTCACGCTCTATTTTAAACCCTAACAGACATTTTACCTCCTTGGCTCTTTTCAACCCTCCCCACCCCCTCCTCCTCCTCGCTCGTCTGGCAGTAAAAGGCGATTTCTCAACCGAAAACTTTCTCGCTGAGGAGTGTTTGATAAGAAGTTATCCTACTTGTCAGGGTTTTCTTTTGGATTTCACCGTTTGCTCTGCGTTTTTCTACTGTAGTTTTGCAGCCCCCAAAGAATATCCTTCCAACACAAAGTGCTCAGTTCAGAGACAGCGTAACTTGCGTCAAGTTTAGAACTTTGTCCTCCCACATACTGAGCCGTCGAGAGACCTTTTCCATTCCAGCGTAATCCATCTGAGTTTCAGGTTGATCCTTGTATTCACCGAGCTGCTCAGTGGTCAAGTTAACCATCTCGTTCATTCACTTCGGCTCTTAGGAGAAAATTAACCCTCAACGCGGTTCCCCGTAACAAAAAGCGTTGGTTTGGGTTTTTTTAGGTTTTGTTTGTTGGTTTTTTTTTTTTTCTTCTTTTTGGTAGGCCATGACTGGAAGCTTCCACTTGTTCTGTGTGGGGTTGGGGGGGAAGAGGGGAGGCTGCTGTTTCTGCCCCACGGCCCCAGCCTGTCCCAGGTTTCGGTTCTGAACGCTCTAGACTGACATGCTGAGATGTGTCCACTGCTCTCATTTAATCGCTGGAGGACTCCACTATCCACAACATCAGAGATACAGGACCTAATGAAATGACACTTGCTGCTGGATCAACGTCTCCTAAGAAAAGAAAGGAAAAAATAAATATTTTAAGGTGAGTTACCCAACACTGGTTCCACTTGTTGGCAACCAGTGGAATCAACTTGCTAGTCATTCGGACATTCTTTTTGCCTCTACATATTAAAGTTACTTATTTCTATTATTGGCACGAATTTTTCAAAAGACCACATCAGACAAAAGCAAGTAGATAACTTTTATCAGAAAAAAGTCCCCTACGCAATTTCAGCAGACAAGTCTAAAATTGTTCAGAAATAAGAGAGCTGCCTTAGCCTCCCAGATGAGACGCTAAGCTACTGAAACGCATAGACGATCTGTGAATTTGTTGAAATACAAGTTATTTTAAATAGTTTTCATCTTTTTGTGCAGTTTCTTAACGTTTAGAAGTACTGCAGAAGTGTTACAGGCCTTTCTAGAGCCAAATAATTAGAACTTTTTAGAGATATAAATTTAGAACTTTTTAGAGATATGATAATAGCTGTATCAAAATCTTTGATCATCCCTTGTTCATAAAAACATCTCTTCACCCAGAAAAAGTCACATTTAATTCTCTTAAGAACATAAATACGCATTGAAAAACTACATCAATTTGCAAGTATATGATACAGCAAGGTCAGAGTAATCTAGCAGTAAGGTTAATCTAGTATCACCATCTTCAGCACAACTGTCAGTTACTGTATCTGGCACTAGTTTTTAGTTCATTTCTAGACTGTAAATTAAAATTTAGTAATACAAAGCAAACTAAAATTTAGACAACATTTACAATTTCCAGAAAGCTCCAGGGCCATACACCCAAGTGTTTTACCATGTAAACAAAAAAGTTCACGTTCTTTGCAGTAGTGCATAAACCTCAAAACATCTGTTGAACAGTAAATTAATCTCAATCCAGTTTTTATTGAAAATCTTGCAAAAAAAAATATGCCTCAAGTATGTTTAACTGGACATAGTAACTTCTGCATTTCTTATAACAGCCAAAGCTTTCACAGTAATTCAGTATTCTTATCTATCATTTTGGTTTGTTTTTCAGTATTTCAGTTACTCGGTATTTAGGTGTTTTATTTAAACATGTTGTATATTTTTGTCAGGAAGTACTGAGCTGATGCATCACTACAACTTCCTGCATTATTGCTTCTGCGTTTTCACCATATTTTAGTGTCACGTAATGCAATATGCCAATTGTGTGGCATGCTCAATATCAGCAATGTTGCCTATGTGGTTGAAAAGCAAGGAACTTTGATTTTTAATTTATTTAGTAGAATGGGATTTCACTTGCAGGATGAATGCTACAACTGAGAAGAAACTTCAAACATCAATGAATTGCAGATTCGTGCTTTTACCTCTCCATCTCCCCTTAAAAAAAAAAAACACTACAATTTTGCTGTACTAGCTGCACGTATCTAACTCGGTAAAAATTACTCTCATCCAAAACAGCAGCTGCCATGGCGTGTCGGCGGTCAATAAGGCAGAGTAAGCAACATTTCAATGAATTAGGGCAGATGCTGCCGGTAAAAATCTTTGTAGCAGTTTTCCCCAAAACAGCTATTTCACATGACGTTTCTCTCCAAATTAGTAAACTTGATCCGAACCCGTATTTGGCAAGGTCAAACTTTGTATGCAGCTGTAATTAAAGACATCTTGAACCATATGTACAAAATTAATCCATGTTTTGCAACCTGCTCCCCTACCTCCTGTCTCTGCTACCAGCACAGTTATTAATTTGTATAAAAACCTTACAGTCACCTTCTCAACACCACTGCGTATTAACTCTGCCTAAATACTCCATACGATAGAGAAACACACAGATACATTTTTACCTAATCACGGCTGGAGTAGAAAACCAGAACTTGTAAAAAGCCACAGAAACATTATACCAGAAGTATAGGAAATAATCGCTAATCTATTGCACATGTGAAACTGGGAGAATTTAAGTCAGGAAGACAATGTTATGGCTTAAATTGAAACGTGCCCAGAAGAATATATCAAATTAAGTCCTTGCTGCATACCGTTGACATTACAAGATCACAAAAAGTTCTTATTGTTTCTTAACATGCGAGATCTTTAAAATTAAATTTCACATTTCTCCCTAATCCCTCCATTTCCTCCAGCAATCCATAACACTCTATGCATTTCTAAAGTAATGTATTCCTTCAAAGTTTCAGGCACATTCCTTCTCCAAACATCTCCTCTCAAAACTCACTTGCTGCTTTGCTTTTCATGACTAATCTCCGCTTTGGTGCCCTCTGTTCTCCCTCTCTCTCCTAATCACATTAGCCAAAACCAGGAACATGAAATAGAAAGACAAGGAACACCTGGAATTTGTTTTTCTGTTTTAAATTTCATGCTCTTTCACAAACAGGTCTTTTCTTTGTGTGCCTTATTCTGCTGAACACATTTTCTTGCTTTCAGATGCACGGGCTTTAGAGGGAAGGACAGTTCTTAAAGAGGAAAACAGCATCTGAAGTTCAAACTCCTGCTCTGAACCGCTGCCTGCACGGGAAGTGGAGATAACTGACGGAGGCTTATCTTTGCTTTCTGCTCTCCTCCCACAAAACCCGCCTTCGAGAATAAACAGCATGGCTGTTTTCCTGTATACCAGCCAGAGAAGAAAAACACCGGAGAGTGCAAACTTAAGCCTTGGGAAACTTAAACTCAGGTACCTGTCATTCCAGTCAGCTTCTTTCCTCTCTCATAGATCTATGGAATTGGATAAAACATCACTTGCCTTCCACATGGGAGCGTGCAAGTATGTTCACCTACTGGACCATGCGGTGACTCGATGCCACAGTAACGGATGCAGCAACAGAGATTACAGACCTTAACATGGGCTGGAGAGAAACGTCAACAAACGGAAAGGTGTTTAGACTCATTCTAAACACATTCCTGCTGCTAGTGTGACTAAGTTCTCCACAGCAAAATTCTGTAGAACTTTAACTGGCAATTTTGTATTGAAAAGAATGTAGCACTGGATTTTAAATAGTTGTTACAATTTAGCTGTGCAAGAATGCATTCTCTGGAACAACCCTATTTCAGAGTGTGTGTTTCTGGACTGATATAATACTAAGGTGCCCATGTCATTTCCTAACACATCTGTTATGGCAGTGTAGGTTTATGGTTGGACTCGATGATCTTGAAGGTCTCTTCCAACCCAAGTGATTCTATGATTCTAATTATCAACTTCCATACTGTAAATTTCATAGATTCAAATAATCCACAAAAGCTGGACTCCCCTCAGTAAGAGAATCTTAAATTGCACAAGTTATTTGATATTCTCATCTGTTCAACAAAAATAAAATACTCTGACAAAATCAAATCAAAGTCATAGTATGCAAAGTGGGCTATTATCAAGGTGTTCTGAGGATAGACAGATAGTTTCCAGAGGGCCACAAAGCTGCGGGAGTTTTTGTTTGGTTTTTTTAATTATTATTATTACTTATTCATATTGAAACAACTTTTTAAATACATTTTTTATAAATGAGTATGCTAATAAATAACACCTTGCCTTTATTTCCCTCCAGAATGTAACTGTGATGAGGTCTCTCTCCACCTTTAATACATGGGTTAGACTTGCTCTTACATTTGCAGGGCCCAACAAGCACTGTATTGTCAAGACAAAAACCTGGGGACCTCATTTCTCTTATTTTGTTCTGTTCAATTCCAGTGCAGTCCACCAAAAGGAGCTGAGGGATTCGAAACACTCCCTGCCCACACTTCATATTCCTACCCTGGGTTTTGCTCCCATAAAACAGCTGAAAAGGCATTCTGGAATTCCTCTGCTGAGCTTGAGTGGCTTTCGTGGAAAACTACGCTAGTATATGTATATATTAGGGAAAAGAATGTGGTACAGGATCAACAATGACAACTGAGAAAAAGTCAAGATTAAAATACTGGTGAAAAAGAAGGCAAAGAATAAGGTGAACTGAGCTAGCACACAATTAAACGCAGCACTGAATTTTTTAGTATTGATAGGATTTAGAATGTGAAGATGGGAGGCACTTCATCACAAAAATCCCTGAAGCAAGAGCAAAATACTACTGCTAAAGTGATGACCTCTTAATTTCTTTTTGAAAAGAATACAAGGGATTGTTGACAATGACAACTAAAGATTTCAAAAGCAGTGACATGAACAAAGACACAGATTTGTCAGTTCAAGACAGGGCTATGGCAACACCCAGGAGTCTGTCTAGTTTGAGACAATTACAACAGTAGTCTGTGACAATCAGCTAGACTGAAGCCAACAGAGAAATTGGATTTAGGCTGCCCAAGACTTCTGCTACGTCAAGAAGACGTGAAAGCTTCAAAATAGAGTATCAGTCAATACATCAACTACATAGCAGGTGAGGTATGAAGTGTGTTTGTCCAGTAGCTGAAACAGGAAATCATGTTAAATTCACGTTTTTCCTTATTATCTGTACTTTGATTTTTCAGCATTAATGAAATACTCCTTATTATGAGAATATAGTTAATAAAATCCTAGCATCCTGTGATTACCTTTTTGCTTCATTTTTCTTTATTAAATGGGCTAAAGAGAAATAAGAGTCAGATATAAACAGGAGACCTAAAATTACCAATTAACTTGAATATGATTTGCCAGCTTGCGCCTGCATCCCGATGTGCCTTTTGACACAGACAGGTCCTCTTTCTTTACTGTCCTCTCAAAACAGCAGTGAGATTGGAGGTTACTGCTTTTAATAAGGAGAGGTTTAACAAGTTAAAAGACTCGTTGGTAAGGCCCACTTCTCTATAGTCAAATTTCTCACTCTTTTTCCTTTCTTGTTAAAGAAAATGTTGAATACTGGGTTCAGTTTTGGGCCCCTCACTACAAGACAGACATCGAGGTGCTGGAGCACGTCCAGAGAAGGGCAATGAAGCTGGTGAGGGGTCCAGAGCACAAGTCTTGTGAGGAGCAGCTGAGGGACCTGGAGGTTGTTCAGCCTGGAGAAGAGAAGGTTGAGGGGAGACCTCATCACACTCTACAACTCCCTGAAAGAGGGTTATAGCGAGGTGGGGGTCAATCTCTTCTCCCAAGTAACAAGTGACAGGACAAGAGGAAATAGCCTCAAGTTGTGCCAGGGGAGGTTTAGGTTGGATATTAGGAAGAATTTCTTCACTGAAAGTGTTGTCAGACATTGGGAGAGGCTGCCCAGGGAAGTGGTGGAGTCACCATCCCTGGAGGTGTAGATGTGGTGCTGAGGGACACAGTTTAGTGGTGGACTTGGCAACTGGGTTTACAGTTGGACTCAATGACCTTAAGGGTCTTTTCCAACCTAAATGATTCTCTGACTCTAAAACCTGAGGCCATATAAGCAGGCGATTACAAATAAACAGCAATAAATTCCAATTTTTGATCCAGCATTTTTCACAGGCTAAATAAGAAATCTGAAAAAGCCTGTAAATCTCACTGCATTTAAATCAATACGGAAATAGGATGTTAATAGATAACAAATACAGTAAACACTTTGAAAGATTTCTCTCTTGTTATTTAACAAAATGCATGCTGTATAACCACAGCCACTAACGCATTCTTCCATTTGCCCTGGGTTTATCACAGGAAAATGAGGTGATGTATTTGTAGAAATGTCTGGGTTTTTTGTTTTGTTTTAGCACCCCACTAGACCAAAACATAACCGAACAGAAAAATTTAGGTTCCAAGGGCCCTCTGGAGGTCTTCTAGTCCAAATCCACCTGTGACAGCAGGGCTAATAGCAAAGCTAGATCCAGATGTTCAAGGCCCAAAACATACGAAGGAACCTAGTGCTGAATCACCCATGATGATAGGTAGATTTGGATTTAACTTTCTAAAAGATGTTGGAAACACAGCGCTTAGGACATGTTTAGCAACACAAAAGTACAGGTAAAAACACTAAATTGATTTCTCTACTCTTATCACTACTTGAAATGCAAGAAATTCCTCATCCCAACCTTGGCTATCAGAACCAGTCAGATTGTATGTTACAATGGAATCAACCAGGAGATTTACTTGGTCAGATTATCCCTAATCTCAGGAAATTTAAAATAAAAAGTTGCATCCCTTAAAGAAAGTAACATACATTATTATTTCAAATAAATTTAAGTTACTATTGCAAGAAAATAATGTATCAGTCTTCTTCGTATACAAAGAAGAAATGACCCAACACAGCTCACTCAGTGACAACTGAGTGTATAATCTGTAATTATACAAATTGGTTCAACCACAGAGGAAAGCGAGAACTTCTTCAAACAAATATTAAAATTAATAGCTAGGATACTCTAGTGTCCTCAGAGTCCACAGGATAACTTCTTAACTAAAACATGAGGGTAGTCTGGGCAAAGAGATTGTAGTTCACTCTTTAAAGTCAGAACACTATCTTCAATATAATCCTATAAATCAGCAGCTCTGAAAACAGAGGCAACAGCCAATCTGTACCACAATCACTAAGCCACCGGCAGACCCGCAGTCTACAATAAATCAATCTCTGCTTAAATACCTCTCAGTGGGAGTCAAGACAAGTGACATCCCCTTACTACAGGCTAAGATGGCTCAACTGATGCACGACTGCAAGCCTGAGCATTGCACTACACAACAAATAAAATACGCCTGCTAAAACGAACTTCCCGGTCCCCGCTCTAGGGAGCTTACAGATTAAAAGGAACAAAGAGTAAATTACATAATACAAAACGACATCAGAATTGCAAGCGCACGGCACAGCTATTTGAACAAGCAAACACTACTTAAACGGTTCTCTGGACAATGTCTGACCTAGTTTGTGGTGAAGTCCTCAATTATATTTTTCCTAAAACATTTGAAAATCAAAAGCTTTCCAAAGAACTGTATTAAAAAAAAAATAATCTGCAAATATCACATCTACTGGTCTGGCTGCTGTATTTAAAGAATAACTGTGGAGTGCTCCTTGAACAGGTTGCAAGGCATTTGGGAGGGGTGACTGCAAGAAAAGAAGACTACACAGTTATTTATGAAACACCTGCAAGTAATATGGCAATTCAGTGTAACTGAATAGTTAATATTTCTATAACAGTATTAGGTCACAGTGACACAAAAAAGGTAAATGGACAGCACTGCTCATTTTACTCAGTTACGTGTGGTTGATTCTTTTTTTAAAAAAAATATTTTAAATCCCAGTCTGTTTTCCAAAAAGTGTTTGGTTTTTTTGTACAAGCAGTACCTGTGTAGGGTCTCAGTGGAGTAAGTGATCATCAGGAAGTTATAAAAATATCTATAAAAACGTACCAGAAAGCAGTTGGCAGTGGTACTGTAACGTAGAATTATTACACTATATTATTTCTACTTTACAAAGACAGACACATTAGTAGGTAAACTCTCCCTTCCTTCTTGCTACTCTCATCTATCCACCGCCAAAATTAACTTGCAAAGGGAAGAGAAACATGAAAGCAGAATGTGTTTCACCTGAAACTGCCTATTCAAATTTGTGCTGCAGGTTTAATTGAATGGTTTATTCTCAAGCTTACTCTGAGTGAGAAGAGACACACCGAGATATATTAAAGCTATTAGGCGAACTGGGATGGCTCCTTTCATGTTAACACTGCTTTTGGTGTGCTCTTGGGCACCATAAATCAAAGGTTCTCCTCCCCCCTTCCCGTCTTTATTTTCTTTCCATTCAGAGCTTCAAATACATATGTAGAGCTCACAAGTTCACCAAACTGCAAAACCACAATGAGAATTCCTCTAGATATTTTTGAGTATCCTCTCCCTCCTCCCACGGAGAAAGCAGACTTGAATCTTTTTCCCCTATACATATATATATATAAAAAAAAATAATGGCTCAGACTACAAGCCTTTTCACAACTGAAAAATAATCCTCTGGCTTCCAAACCTCTGTGAAGGACGTATTTACAGACACTGTTAGAAGCACAAAACACTGCTCAGTATTTTAACACAATGTTTTAGAATGGAAACAACAAACGCACTTGCATTACACAGATCATTATCTTTTTCAATTAGGAAGGTAATTACTTGCCTAGAACCAGAATGACCACATTTAAAGGAAGACTGTCCTACCTCCCACCAGTTTTAAAGATTAGATCTGCATTAGGTGCTCCCTTCGGATGCTGGTAACGAGGCCGCCGTTCTCGATTAGTATTTGCTGGAGCTGGACGCTGTGCCAGAGACTGCAACATTTCTGTAATTTCACATAGAAGAAAGTTAAATACATTTTCTATGCATCTTTTTACAACAGGATTTTACACAAAGCACATTTCACTGCCCCGTAGTAAAAAAGACACCTTATTGACACTTTGCTGTGCTTTAGGGTTAACACTCAAGTTATTCCGCAACAGCTAATTTTAAAAAAAAGTTACTGTATTACACAGACGGCTTTGATAAATGCAAGCTACCATAATATGAACTTGCATTTCCAGATGTTCTTACAGAAGGAACTGCCAGCAATGGTTTTCATCCCACATGCTCAAGAAAGGGGATGTGACCTTTTCTTTCTAAACATATCAGCGACCCCTTTCTTTATCAGTAACCAGGGACAAAGGTTCATAGCAGCATGAGAAGCCACAATATCAAACTACCCTGAAATAGTAACAACGGGACAATTTTGCTGCCAATTAAAGACTCATTGAGAAACCTGTCCTAAAATTAGGCACTGAGAAGTCAGGTATTTAAGGCTAAGCTAGCCATAATAGGATCCTTTTAGAGAAAGACAGGCACCTGAGGAAGAGGGTGACTCAGCTGACCTACATTACACCAACTGTCTCCTGGATGGAGTTCTTCACCTTACAGTGAGAAGAAATAGGTGGATGCAGGAAGAAGCCTACACTGCCCAGTTTAGCCCTGCACATCCAACTTGGTGGCAATTTAAACTAGGTAAATATTGCATTTTGGCATTCGGTAAAACATCATTTCTAACATTTAATTTTTTTTTTTTTTGATTAAAAAAACCCCAGCTATTTTCCAGGCTAAGTGAATGGTTATTAAGCACCCAATATAATTACAAATGCACCATGGGAACCTCCACGTAACCTCTGCCCATATGTTAGTGCATCTAATGGAAAGTATTTCTGACAGTCCACCTGTGCGAGAGTCTACATTGCTCAGCAAACAGACAGATGGAATAAATGAAGGGGAAAAGTGGAATAAGCTGTTAAACAGATTATGTTTGAAAGTCTGCTCTGTCTGGTTCTCTAATCTCGGGTAATCTCATTGGAGACACATACCCATCACCTGCTGGAAACAAACACTCCTCTCACAAGGACTTGCACAGGGCAAACCTAGAGATTCTAACGAGATTCTCTCACCATCTACAAAATGCACACAAAGCTTTCGGTAAGTTATCCACGCAGTCTTTGAGAAACTGGGAAACTATGAATGATTTAATATACAATATCAGTGTCAACGGTTAATAAACCATGTATTCACGATCTGTATACTCCCCTATCAACACCTGCAACAGGCAAAAAAAGCCATTCAGCGCAGGGACAGTCTGTTTTTGTAAACATCATGAAATAACATCCTTCAGAACAATTCTGTAGGCCAGGAGTCTTGTCACTCTGTTGACAGTGACAAGGCTCAGGAAGAAAATAAGCAGAGATTAGGGTACATTGCTGGCCAGGTGTTTGAAGCAAGCAATGAACCAACAAGCATGTGCATGCCTATCTCTTCTGTTTTCCCCACTGTAGGTCAAAGAAAATATTGGGGTTTGTGCAAAGTCAGTTAACTGAGAAGTTGAGTAATCAAGAAGATAACAGAAAGCAGAAATGGCAAAGCAACATGATGTATTAGC
This sequence comes from Chionis minor, assembly GCA_013398295.1. Taxonomy (NCBI): domain Eukaryota; kingdom Metazoa; phylum Chordata; class Aves; order Charadriiformes; family Chionidae; genus Chionis; species Chionis minor. The sequence continues at coordinate 415,643 of VZSF01009841.1, read as the reverse complement.
TAGGCATGTCACCCATCTTTGGCTTTAGTGAAGAAAAAGAAAATCTACACAAAAAAATACTGGTCTAAATTAGAGAGTCACCCAGTTCCTAATATTTCTTTAAATTAAAAATACTAATAAACATTGCTGAAGTATTAAATAATTATGTGATACTACTCTGAAGCACACTGGTGAATTTTCATCTGTTAGCTACCCCGTGCAGATGAAAAAACCCGCAAACGTACATGCAAATGTTAGGACAACCCTGAGGCACTCTTCCAGAAATTGAGACTCCTTCCTCCCTTGGTAACTTCAAAGCTTGAAATAGAAATTTAAACTCAAGTCTTTCTTTCAATGCGTATGTACCAACTTGTTACAGGCAAGCTGACTATTCAAAAGTACAATCAACTGCACAAAATCTAAATAAAGAAGTTCCAAACAGGAATGTAATTTGGCCTGCTTAATTTAATCTGATTTAAAAGTCCTTTTTAGTTTGGTTTTACTGTGTGTACTACTCAGGTTAATAAAAAAGAATTAACAGCTGTTTTTCAAAGCAGAAAAACCTATTTCTCCTGTGTTGATTTTCCTCCTATATTAATGCTTTATACACAGCACCTAGAATATTTAAGAGAAATTTAAAAAAAAAATCACCTATTACTGGTTATCAATTGGTATCAGTTGTTTGATTCATTTCTCTTGGACAAAATCAACGTCATCCTTTTTTGGATAAGAAGTACAATTGCTCACAATGAAATCCTAGATTAAACTGACTGATTTTAAAGATATCCACAAAGTCATATGACAAGGCATAAAACCCCCCAACACCCTGACCAGTAAAAACATCAGAAATATTATTAATGAGGAAAAACCCACAAAAAGGCTGAGAAAAGCACTAAAATGTTTACTTCTAGAGTCTACTGTTTCTCTTCCTTTTTCACAAGTGGGCTTTATAAGAGGGGAGTGCCTCGGAAAAGAAGTCTAAGCTGATTACGATGTTTAATACTAAGAATACATTGTGTTATCATTTCAGAGCTCAGCAGACGCTTGCTTTGGAAAAAAACCTCCTTTGTACGATTACAAGTTTAGTTCTTGTACTATCAAAGTTCTGAAGAGTGTTGGATTCCGTAGTGGTTTTAGAGTTAGAGCTGCTTTAATTTAAATTTCCCATTTCTTGATGAATAATGACCTTTCACTAAATACCTTAAATGAGATTTCCTGCTAATTAACTACTTACACTGTGATTACCAGACTGCAACGTCTTTGCAAAAAAGTAGAGCAAGAACTATGGAGATATTAAATGGAAATACCAACGTAAGAACTGAATACCTTCAATTTTATTGGTCTGGCGTTGCTTACTATGCGAGCAAGCCAAGGGAAGTTGAGTGTGGAAAAAAAAAACCCAACCCCAAACCCATAAACCAACAAACCACCCAACAACTGAACACATCAAGTGCACCAGTATAGGGGCTATATGATCTGTTGTATTAACTGTTTGCTTCAATCTGTGCTGGTTCCAAAATAACTGACTTACATATCCTTAAAAAACAAATTAGATTACGTAATTTGTACGAAACCTGCATTGTGTTAATATATTCTTATGCTCCAGATTTGTAGCACTGAGAACCTCTAGCAATATGAAGCTGAGTTGACAGTTTTTATTTCTCAGGTGAAGGTTACCTCTTAGTATTTTCAAGTCTTGCGAAGACTGATGTAGATTCTAAATACTATGAATATCTAAAATACCCATCAATATCTAAAAAGCAGAGTTCAAGTTGCATAGAATTAATTCTTCTTGTATCCAACGCAGCTGTCTTGCAGTAATGGAGACAATGCCACAAACATCACATTAATTTTGTGTTATCTTATTTTTAAAGAAAACAATCCCTTCCCCTTTCCCAAAATAAATGGAAATGCCGCGATTTGAAGCCCGCTTGCAAATGCCTTTTCATGAAAGAGCTATGAAAACTTCTTCAAGCACAGAGACCAGGGAGTGAATAGTGACTGACCAAAACTAAAACAGAGGTTTTCCATGAAGTATTACAAATTAATATGCAGAACTTGAACTGCTAACTATCAAAAATATTATTCTTTGTAGAGCCACAGAAGTTCTTCTGAATAAAAAAATTAAATATTTGGCTTTTTTTTTTTTACCCTGGTAGTCCTCTTGTTCTTGCCGTTCATTGATATCCAACGTGAGCTTTTTCATCCTCATTCTCTCCTCCTGTTCAGCTTGCTGTTGGTTCCAGTGGTTTGCAGCAAGTTGGGAAGACATTGGTACATTCAGGATCTTAAACTGCAAACGAAAGTAAGATTTTAAGTGCCCATTCACAACAAAAACCCAACCACAACACAACCCAAAATACAGAAGGGTTATCATAGAATCAGAGAATAGTTTGAGTTGGAAGGGACCTTAAAGACCATCTAGTTCCAACCTGCTGCCATGGGCAGGGACACCTCCCACTAGACCAGGTTGCTCCAAGCGCCATCCAACCTGGCCTTGAACACCTCCAGGGACGGGGCAGCCACAGCTTCTCTGGGCAACCTGGGCCAGTGTCTTGCCACCCTCACAGTAACAGATTTCTTCCTAATATCTAATCTAGTCTACCGTCTTTCAGTTTAAAAACGTTACCCCTTGTCCTATTGCTACACTCCCCAATAAAAGAGTCCCTCCCCATCTTTCCTGTAGCCCCTTTACATACTGGAAGGGGCTATGAGGTCTCCCCGGAGCCTTCTCTTCTCCAGGCTGAACAACCCCAACTCTCTCAGCCTGTCCTCACAGCAGAGGTACTCCAGCCCTCGGAACGTCTTCGTGGCCTCCTCTGGACCCACTCCAACAGGTCCATGTCCTTCTTGTGTTGGGGGGGTTATTCTTATTGTTATTCTAGGTTATTGTGATAAGATACTGTCTACATAAGCTTCTACCGGAAGGTCTGTTGTTTGTAGGGATTTTAGTTTGGTTGGGGTTTTGTGTTTGGTTTTTTTGGGTTTTGTGCTTGGTTTTGTTTTGCTTGGTTGGGGTTTTTTTAAGTTCTACTTCACATAAGGGAGCAGGAGGAAATACGAGATATTCAGACCACCTACATGTTCTGTACACAGAATGCACAAAAAAGTCTGATACACTGCTAAGGCAGAAGACTACTAAACACAATATTTATGGGAACAAAACTGGTTAACTGTCACCATAAACACACAGCTATATGCTTTATTTCTTCTTTTCATACGAGCTGATACTCTCACAGTGTATTACACCGGGTCTTGAGAACAAAGCACCACAGCTGGCTCAGAAAGCTGCATCTCCCTCCAAAGTTGGTCTCTACATTCCAAGGAGATGAAGGCCCTGAGCAGAATTTCTGCTATTATCCCTTGTGATAACACAGGAGAAGCGTTCCAAGCGTTTCAGATATCCTCCAGCATTCCTTGGCCTGCACTTTTCCTTTTACGAATGACTCTTAACTTCACAGTGCTTCTTATTAGACTGGAGATAACTGTAGTGTCAAATTTAATCTTTCCCTCCTCCCCCGCACCCAAATATCCACACTACACCTTCAACACACTATCAGATTTGCCATAAGCGACATTAAAGGTAAGCGTGGTACTATTCCTACAGAAGTACCCTCTTTCTGAAAAACACAGCTGAGATATTCAGAGAGGCATAGGGAAGATGTTTTCTTTCTCCCCAGACTAAGAAAATCCAAGTTTTTATTTCCCCAGAAAGATTTCTTACAATTGTTCCAAAACAGAGAAGTGATTCTTAATCTCATCTGCAACTGAAACAACAGTTTTCAGAAACACCTTAATACTAACGTTTGTGAACAGATTTAGAAGAATTTCACGTCCCCCTTCAACTGCACATCCATTCGAAATAAATATTTCTGTGGTATAAGCAGGGTAATGCGTTTGAGGATAATCAGTCTAAATAGGTACTATGCTGAATGCTGCAGCTTGTTCTTGTCATCTGAGACCTATTTCCACAGGAACAGAAGCAGGCGCAAATTTCTGAGTGTTCTTTTCTGCTACACTGTCAAAAGTTGCAGACAGAAAGAAACATTATCAAAACTGCTGTTGAGAAAGTATGTAGTAAAAGCAAAATCCTCACATATGTAGTTAGTATTTAATACAACAATTGCTAAGAAATCTCAAGTTATCTACCAGATGGTAGTGCTCCGCTAGCAGGAGATGAATGGTGAGTGTAAGAAGACACATTTCAAAATAAACTATATTTGAAACAGTTAATACACAGACTGTTGCAAAGACTTGAGAAAAGCCTGGGTGCAGTGAAACCCTACCAACTAGAAGATTTATTTAGATGAGACAAATCAGGCAAAATACTGAGGGGGGGGTGTGTGTGTGTGTGTCACAGCATATTTATATTGAACACAAATATGAGCTTGTTATTAAGGTGTGCAGGGAAGAATAAAAATGAAAGTTCTTGAAATGCCAACAGGAAAGTAAGCTTTAGTGACTTACTGCTGAGCAGATTATGCATGTTCCCAGATGTTGTCAAATGAGCCTTACACAAACTACACAAATAACTAACATTTCATGATAAAAAACCCCATTCCTTAGCTTCACCATTAAGCTCCTCATCTACCTTACTATGTATTTTATATTTTGTCTGTTCTATGGATAGGTCAGCTTATGGTAAGTGTTTTCAGACAGGATGCTTAAAGTAGGAAGAGCGAAAACTGAAACATACAAGGGTGCAAATTAAGAAACAGATTAAAAAAAAATCAGACTGGTAATTAACAAAATATCACTGAGTTAATATCTCAATCCAATTACATGATTGCCATCTGGAAACAAATCACTGATGACGATTACTAAAAGGTATGATTATTACTGAGCAAATGAAACATTTCCGACTTGCAAAGATTGAAGAAGTATATTGAAAACCTGTTATAAAACCCGTGAGATGGAGACAGAACACAAGGACTTCACTTAGAAGATGGCAAACTGAAGAAAGACCAAAATGATCATTCAGAAGACTAGATTAGATTTCATAAAAACACCACTGAAATAAAGAATTTCATGTTCAAGGACAGACTTGACCATTCCATAGGCATTACCATTCTTTTATGGAACCTTGCTAAGAAAAATATCTTTCAAGTGAAAGGAAAACTTTTGTCTTGGATATTAACCAAATCTGTTGATGCTAGGTGAAGTTCATTTTTACCATCTAAATCTCACCTTAATTCACACCTAACCTGGCATAAAACTTCTCGGACGTTTTCAAAAAACATCAAAAGGTATTAGATAGACCTCAGCTCTATTTCTTTATGATGGCAGTATTTCTTTAATTCCCTTTGGTCTCTCATAGCTTGTGGATATGATGTCCATAGTCTCATTTCCAACAACGCTTTTCAGTTCTGCTGCTACTAGTTTTGTAAATTTTGTCATAAAATTTCTTCACTGCAGTTGACAGGTGAAAAAAACCCAGCCATCTACTGCAAGACACTAGTCTACCTGATATCCTTGCTATTGCCTGTTTTTGTAAATCAGTACAACAAAAAAGGATAAAATACAGTGTCCTTGCTACTATCAGCCTGCAATGATTATTAACTCAGGTTGTATGCTGCTGCTAAACAGCAGTCAGTTGTTCTTGTATTGCTTCAAAAACAACTAGTTGTCAATGCTCCAGTAAGATCTGGCTGCACACCGGCACGTGAACCGAGTATTTAGGGACTGGACCTCAACTACCAAAGATTAACCTCCAGAAGGAAGCACAGCAAGTTCCATTTTCATCAGCGAGTACTTTCTTACAGCGAAGATTTCTAGTTTCAGCAGCACCAGTGACAAAGAACAGAGAGACCAAACCAACTGCTAAGACAGGAAGCAATTAGGTTGATGTCATAGCGAGGTGGTGATGCTTACCATTCCAGCGACTGTGCGGATGAGAAATTACCTACGGCCTTCCAGGTTGCCTGCAAGCTCCTTCTGACTGGTTTTAACAAGCTGAAAGCTCACAGCTATACCTTAATAGTAAAGTATGCACCCACCACTTCAAAACCTCTGTGCACATCATCCTTCACAGATTAAAATGAAATACTTTAAAAAGGAATAATTATTTTCTTTTCAACTCCACCTCTTCTTTCCTGATTATTTTTCTGTTAAATCTGACTACTAAGACACGTTTTTTTTCTGAATACAGAACTATGGACAAAGAAGTCTTTCATCGACTCAAGAACTGAAGCAGTCTATAAAGCAACTGTTGTCTACATTTCTAGAAACACTGAGACGAGTTTTGGCAGGAAGAGACTACTCCCAAAAGCAAATACTGGGGGAGGAGCAGGGAAAGCTCCTGAACAAGATCTGCTTTCTTTTTCAAGCCACGTGTCAGCAATATTTTCCCCTCACACAGAATACGAAGATCCTAAAATTCTTGGTAACTACAGATACTCCCAATAAATTATCCTGAAAAAGCTAAACACCGTTTTTTAAAAATAGATTTCTCTTAAATCCCTTCTCAGCCCAATGACAACAGTTAAAATTCCCCACTCAAAACTTCTGTAGAACTTTGTATACAACATTCAAGTTCCACGAAAACAAATGAAACAAACGTAGTAAGGAAACCAGTGAAACATCAATACAAACATGTACGCACCCACTCAAATAGGTATCACCACTTACACTTTCAAAGCACTTAACTTAGCACAGCTTACACTCACTAGTTCAAGTGTTTTATGAGAAGAGACCTCACTTTCTACACAGATCTTTAAAGTGTCTTTCATTTATAGGAAGAGAACGACAATACCTCAGCTTTATATACCTCAGCTGTTACACTACTGTCACAATTCAGGTAACAAAAGTCAAAGCAAAGTAATGACATGGATCTAAACACTTGAAAGGTACAGATGCACACAACGAAACAATGCCTTGGTTTTGCTTTCCATATAAACTCAGGAGTCATTTATTTTCATCATCAATTTATATAACCAAAATGAAAAGGTTTATTTAGAAGACCCAAACCGTGATGAGAAATGCATGTGGAATGTGTTAGCTATTGATTTGTACACTATGCATTTGCTGACACAGGGAAATTCAAACATACACTGGAGAAAAGTGCCAAGACAAATGTATAGACTGGCTGCATGAAGCAAAAGGTTTATTTCTTTTATCAATATGATCTCCATTGAAGTTTCTCTGACAGATTCACTCGGTGCATTCTGGAAGTCCCCTAAAAAAGCCCTCAGAGATAATGACCTTTTTCCAAGTTGAACAAATCCAGCCAAGTGTCAGTTACTTAGGAAATGGAATTTAGCAAACACCATGTATCTTGATTTGAAGCTGAACACATTTTCAGAAAAATTTTTAGAATCTTAACAATTCTGGAATATTCCTTCTCCTTTTCTTTTCTACTCCTTTTAACTTCCAGTGGCAGCCCACCAACTGCAAGCATTTGTCTTCCAGCAACTATGTTTAAAATACACATAAAACATACCACTGTCTCACTGGTGTGATCACGAAAGGTAATTAGCAGCAGTATAATTTAACCACACAATTTTCCTACATGATTTCTACTAAAAACCAAGAATTCCAAGAAACTACATAGTGTTTTCTATTTATCAAAATTAAGATGCCTGCATCCTAACCTCATAAAAGGATGAAGAAACAAAAAAATCCTTTGACTTCAAAAGTCAGAGCGTGACTTTCAGGAAAGTGAAAAGATTTTATTTATTTATTTAAGCAGTATCTATACCTTACATGAACTCTTACCTGCTGCTTGTTGCCTTTTCGCGTTAACATGACAAACGGCATTGTGTCTCCAGACTCTGACTCTCCTTCCCCACCTCCAAGTGGAGGACCCTTCTTGAGCTGACTTTTGAGATGTAGAGGAATAGCAACATCCAACTGATGTACTTTAACAGATTCACCACTCCGTTGCTACCAAAAAAAAGAGTAAATTCCATAAATGAGCAAATGCTAAAAGCGTCAGTCAGTTTGCCAACGTTTGTATTTTGATGACTGAGAAAAGTTTTAACCTTCCAAGAAAACAGAGTAATATATAAATAGATGTATTAGGCTTTATCACATTTTCCTTTGATTTCCTTGCTAGTGAAGAAGAAAGTTACAGAGTTGGAGTACTTAAAATTTCAATGGAATTTTAGATAACAGCCTTGTAAGGAATGAAACCTAGAGACTTGATTAAACACACTTGAGAATGGACTTTTTACATTCAAGATTTTTTTGGGGCATGTTATTAATGTATTCCTCGTACAGGGGTTGCAGTACTCAAATATTTACCAGATACGACTCTAAAAAAAAAAAAAGAAAGACCTAAAGGATACATAAATGTAAATGCAGCTACATTTTAAATGTATTAAACCCTAGGCTTGGATAGTCTAGGATGAAGTCAGAAGCACTGCCTATCAATGCAGTTACTGTTAATTCAATAAAATATCTGTCAGCATGCCATATAGTCACTGGGCAAACAATACAATTAACAGCTGTTTTACTAAAAGTTACTTATCCAAACATGTCAATTGCAGAGAAGAGGCCATAACTAAGAAAAAAAAATAATCTCACACTCTTTAGTATGGTAAGCTACGCATTAATCACTTTATTTACTTTTAAAAAAAAAAATATCAAATACAGTTAGCTGTACACCAAATTACATTAATTTAAGAAAATAAATATTTATACCTGAAGATTTTCCAGCATCATTTTATCTAACGCCTGAATGAAGTCTTCATCTTCTGCACAAGGGACATGCTTAAGTCCTCCTCCTTTAATCATTACTTCCTATTGCAATGGGGAAAAAAATCATCTATTACATTAGTTTCAGAAATACGAATATTCAGCCTAGAAATAAGGTGAAAGATATCCTTATTGCTTCTATATCATACCTAACCAAAAGCTTAGAAAGTAAGTTGTCAAAGAAAAAAAGTTTTCAGCCTGGATTATTTTATTGAAGAAATATTTTCTGACGTTTATTGCATCAATTATTATGAAGGCTGGTCACTCATAATATTCTGACGTACTTGTGTATGTGTACAGAAGCATGTGTACACATTCCAGATATGGCAACAATACAAAGAATAAGTCTCTACCCCTCCCACACTTCACTAATTTTTCCACAAAGTCCATAAAGTTAAATGGTCTTCTCAAGACAAATACTATCCTTTAGTATTTGGAAAGCCCAGTGACAACAAAAATGGTTAAAATCAGTACCCCAACACATTATTCTATAATGGTCATTACTTTCCTTACCACGTAACTGTAATTCAGGCTCAACCAGACGGGTTCTTTTGCTATAGATTTTACAATCTGCCAATCCCAAATCTGTATTTTGGGAATTTTGCACTTCTTGGTTTGTCTGCTTTTCAGTTTTGAGAACTAGTGGAATGTAACTAGCGTACACTGTTGTATCATATCAGTTTGCTACCATTGCTGGCATTGCAAAACCATCATTTATGCAATCTTTTCCAGTCTAGCTACCTGTGAAAGCGCATGGTCCTGTGAAAACACGTTGTAGTAAAGTTGATGGCCTAAATATTTTCAGAAGGTAATAATGAAAGTTTGCAGATATAAAAAGAAGCTCTAAAATGTATTTGAAAGAATAGCAGGGAGTGTTCCCGCTGTGTTTTCCCAGATACTTTGAGCAGCATTGGCAAAAAACATTCACCAAAGGTGCTAAAGTCAATTCACTTATTTAAAGCAACAATACATACTGTATTCTCCTCATCCGTTTCATTTTCTTTATTGGAGTCTGTAAGATAATCTGTATTTTCTTCCTCCTCTTCTTCACCCTCTTCTTCCTCATTGTCAGAGCCCTCCTGAAATAGTCAATGTTTAAAATTTGAGAATAAACTGTTTTAAAACAAAAAAGACCACTTGCATCTGATTCTTTGTACACATTTTCTGCACCTTTCCTACCCTCTACCCACCCAGACTTGTTTAGTTCAGTTACATCTTCATAAAATTTGTTATGTTCTGTATTTAATGTTTGTCCAAACTCACGTGGCTTTACCTCACTTTTTCACAAGTGTGCAGCAGAAAACTGGGCGGAGTGGCTGATACACTAGAGGGTTGCGCTGCCACTCAGAGGGAACTCCACAAGCTGGAAGAACGGACTGACAAGAACTCACGAAGTTCAGTGAAAGGAAACGTAAAGCCCTGAAGCTGAGGAGCAATAACCCCATTCACTAGCACAGGCTGGAGGCTGACCACCTGGAAGGCAGCTCAGCAGAGAAGGACCACGGGTCTTGGTGGACAACAAACTGATCAAGAACATCTGGAGTACTGTGGCCAGCTCTGGGTTCCCCAATACAAGACAGATATAGACATACTGGAGCAAGTCCAGTGATAGGCTGTGAAGATGACTAAGAGATGGAAGCACCTGTCACAGGAGGAGAGGCTGAGGGAGATGGCATTGTTTAGCCTCTCAGTGTGTATAAACACCTGAAGGGAGGGAGCAAAGAAGAGGAGTCAGACACTTCTCAGTGGTGCCCAGTGACAGACCCAGAGGCAACGGGCACAAGTTGAAAAGTTTTATTTAAACTTAAGGGGGGGTGGCTTGGAAGCCTTTTTTTCTGTGATGGTGTTTAAACACTGGAACGGATTGCGCAGAGAGGTTGTGAAGCCTCCAATCTTGGAGATATTCAAAACTTGATTTGACATTGCCTCAAGGCAACCTGTTGTAGGTAACCCTGCTCTGAGTGAAGGAGTTTGGACAAGACCTCCAGAGGTCCCTTCCCGACTCCCCAACCAGTTCTGTATGATTCTAGTCATATTATTAATTTGTGGGTAAAGGCACAAATCCAGTCAAACTTCAGAAACTTGAACACTGAGAAGCACAGACTGAAAAAAAGCTTACTAGTAAACAAACCCAAGCACAAGGAGAAAGAGTGTTTCCTATTTCCTTGATGAACTCATTTTCTCATAACACTACCATTATCATATCAACTTTGCTGTGTCATACTGACAAGTTAGAATTTCTATGTACACATCTGATTTTTTCTGTTTGCTCCACCATTTTTGATTCAAAAGATTATGGGCACAGTAAACAAGGAAGATTGCTATGCTCTGTAAATTTTTTATTTATTCATACTACACAGGCACACTCCGAACACCTGTTATTTTTCCTACATGACTGCTTTGACATCTAGTCAATACATTTGCTTCTACAACAGATAAAGAAAATTATCTGAATGTGTTTTCATGCCAAAAAACAGAAGGCACCTTTTTGTTGAGAAGCAGCACATGCCCTGAGCAAAGTTGTCAGGTTCAGTTTCTGCCATAATTTCTCTGGAATAGGTGTCTCAGACATTCCACATTCAGTTTTCCATATATACAAAACTGGGATGAAAATATCCTCAGAGTATTGACTGGGTTGTACATATCCACATTTCACCTGCTAACTCTATGACATAGAAGGACTTCAGAAAGTAATGAGTAATCCAAATATTGACAACATATTGACAAAATATTGATTACTCATTCTTTTTTATGCGAGACAAGGTAAATGATTAAGTTCACCTCTTCTTCTGGCTCATTTACTTCACTTTCATTTCCAGATTGTTCCTCTGTCTCTGCTCCACCTTCCTCCTCCTCTTCATCTTCTTCCAGATTCTCTCCTTCTGTAATGGAATCTTTGGAATCTTTGTCATTCACAATTCCTGAAATTCGGAAAAAGAGAAAGAATTAGAACAAGGAACTAGAACAGAATTAAAACAAGAACTAGAACATTAGGACACATACACCCACTCAAGTCACAAGTGGAAGATCACTTCAAAGTCCATTGTTACTGAACACTAAAACTTCCAATGGGTCATAATATTCGACTTCTGAATGAAACATTTTTAAAATATAATTACCTTACTCATAAAGGGTAACAGTTTCCTTGCCAGAAGAGAGGGAAACATAATGGAGAATGTTTAAAATCTCCCATAGAACAACAAAGAAGCTGCACTGCAAACGGCTTTAAAACTCTCTTAAACTAAACATGGAACCTTACTGAAACATACACTGAAATCTAAGCACTGAATTACAGATGCTCTACAGAACCAGCAGAACGCAGAAGACATCAAGTCTCTGTAGTCTTAGTTCCAGTCCTTTACCCTACTGTCAATTAACAGTTTTTAAACAACTATTTTCTCAGCCTGTAACAAACCTTTCTGCCTATTTTCTAATGCTCCAAAGCTGCACTTGAACCTATGAGGATGTAAGTGCCTACATAAAGTCTTTAGGAAATCCGCCTCTTCCGAAAGTATTATCTCATCGGCTCATCCTACCTGCAGACAGGGCTGACAGCTCTTTCACCGTGTTTTAGTTCATCTTGCAGTTTTCCTTACTGGTCTGCTCACAACCTCTGGCCCTCAAGACATTTTAGCTTACTCTGTGTGTCAGGTATCAAGCATAGCTCCCTAAACCTCAGGTTTCTTTCAGTCACGTACCCTTCGATATAATACCCTTATCTATACATTCCCACAGCAGTGAAAAAATAAGTTTCAGCCTCTTTCAGTGCTTCAGTGTCCAATTTAGTCTTAGATACAGATTTCAATCAGCACTGTTTTCAGAAAAAATATTTATGAATTAAGCATGGTTATAATTCAGGAAAAAATTACAATCTGTTTTTAGAGAACAACTATTGCAAAAATTAAGTGATCCAGTGCAAAAAGAACAAACTTCGAGCATACACTATAGTTCTCATACATTCTCTTAATTTTTTTTCCCATTAATTTACAAAACCACTCAATCCTCCAGGGGATCGCATTGGGAGCTAGCAGAAAGCAATGCTGATGCCAGCCTTCTGTAACACAGCAGAACTAAAGCCAGTAATTTTTCAAAGATTTTACTAGAGTAGTCAATACAGTTACTATGCGGTTTGTCATTCATATTTTGACACGGTATCAACCCCACTTCGGGTCAGCTGTTAGTGTGAAGTTTTTTGGACAGCAAACACATCAGTTCTGTGCTTGTGGAACTCCTTGTTTATTCTCTGCCATATACAAAGAACAAATGCAGTAGTACGCAACTCTTAAGCAGAAGTCTAGATCCTGAATATACAAGTGGTTTGGGAGACACCAGATTTGGGGTTGGGGGGGGTTGGTCTTGGGTTTGGTTTGGTTTTTTTTTGCTCCACCTCCAGACGTCTTTAAGAGATGCAATATGCTGACACACGCAGCCAGGGATCACTACAAACATTTGACTAAGATCACAAAGATCAGCTTTAGGAAGAGGTAAATCCTTAGAGCCATGCTTAAATTAGACAAAACTCAGAAATAAAATGAATGGTATATACGGCTGTATGGTAGTTACTAAGAATTTCAGTTCTGTGTGAACACGTACACAAACATGCTGCCTCCTTCATATTCCAGAGGTTTCAAAGCATTCTTTTCTTCACCTGATTTACAAACACTGTGCTCCTCAAAATCTGTGCTGCTCCCTAATTACGCAAGAGTTTCTTCTGAATCGCTCAGTATATTCCCACCAGTACAAAACCACCAGAGCGGCACAGGAACCAACAGACATCCCCAACTCGAGGTCTGCAGGCAACAAGCCACCCCACTGTTCTGCCTAGAACTGCACTTCAGACTGATAAAGAGCGAAGCACGCCACGGTCTTTAGCACAATACCTTCTCCCTGTTATTGTTCATGGGCAAAAGAACTGTGGGAATTGATCAAGAACTGCAGTTTTACTAGAGCTTTTGCTGAAGTATTAAAAAACTAATTTCCTTCAGGTATGCTTGCACCTATCATCATAACCTTCAAAGATCAGAAAGGCAGACAATGACCTTCCTGAGACCACTTCCAAACAGTCCCATAGGACTAGGAACTATCCCACCCTATACTGGTTTAATAGCAAGGAAGCAGAATGATAGAATCATGGAATCACTTGGGTTGGAAGAGACCTTCAAGATCGAGTCCAACCATAACCTACACTACCAAAAACACCCCTAAACCATGTCCCTCAGCACCACGTCCACCCGTCTGTTAAACACCTCCAGGGACGGCGATTCCACCACCTCCCTGGGCAGCCTGTTCCAATGCTTGATAACCCTTTTGGTGAAGAAGTTTTTCTTAATATCCAACCTAAACCTCCCCTGGCACAACTTGAGGCCATTTCCTCTTGTCCTATCGCTTGTTACTTGGGAGAAGGGACTGACCCCCACCGGGCTACAACCTCCTTTCAGGTAGTTGTAGAGAGTGGTAAGGTCTCCCCTCAACCTTCTCCAGGCTAAACAATCCCAGTTCTCTCAACCACTCCTCATAAGAGCTGTTCTCCAGACCCCTCACCAGCTTCACTGCCCTATGGTATAAGTTGCCCTATATAAGTAATAACAACATCAAGAAAAGCAACACAGCCAGGGGACACAAATGACCCCCTTTTTAAAAGGCTGTACTGTCGATGGGCTTTGCTCATGCCAAACCAAACACAATAAGATGTTCTCCAACACTTGCTTGTGTTCAGTGACCACACATCTCCCCCTTAACGACACCAAATTCAACTGCTATAATGGTGATTCAGAGAACAGAAGTTCTTTTGATTTGTAGGAAGGAAGTGCTGAGTATCTTTCAAAAGAATATTATACTTGATGTAACTAGTGGAAAATTACTTCTTGGGTATCATTTTGAGAGCATAAAAGCTAGTAATTTAGATCACACCGTAAGGAAATATTTTATCTGCATTTCAGTTGCTATGTAGGTAATTTTAAGGCACATCAATTAAACAGCATATTAAAAATATAAATTCCTCCTAAAACCGAAGTTGCAATGTTTCACCTGGCAATTACACATACTCATGCCAGTGAACTAAAGAATTGTTCTTAAAAATTGAACTCGTCTCACTAGATCAAGTGGTATTAAGGATATAATTAACACTTACAAAGTGTAAAATTTACATATAAAAGCTTTTCATGACCAAGCTTGTCTTCAAATAAAAATGGAAGATTAGAAAACAGCTCCATTTAATGAGAAATGAGCACAGTAGTATCCAGTAATTAGTAAGAACTGAGATGTACAAAAAGTTTAAAGGTTAGTAAGATGATAGTAATTTTAGATACACACTAATCAGTATTTTTTCAACTGAGCTGTGCTGCAAGCCCAATGTTTTTCTCCTGAAATTAGCTGATTTTTAACACAGCAAGATTTATAAATATATATCACTGTAGTCTTTACAGAAACTACAAGATAGCACACAACCTAGCCAACACATACACTTTAAGAGGGAAAGAAAAAACCCCAATACTTTAACAATGCAATCAAAGCTCTAATTCGTGACAAGAAAATCATCTTCCGGCCTCTACTGAAACGAAAAGCCAATTCAGAATTATTCCAAAGGAAGCGTAAGGCTCAAAGTACCTGACAGTATTTTAAAAGCAAAACACCTTCTCTGTTATTGTAGGCTGACACTACTTACACTGATGTTTGCTTTGACACAGCAGCTCTAGTCAAATCCAGAACTGGGAAAGGAATACAGGGTTTTAAGCAACCGATCCACCAAAATGACCAAGCTGGTTCCCATCAGCGCTCACCAAGCAACAGGCTGCAGTAACTGAGTGCGCAGATACTCCTTGCTTTCTGTAGTAAAGTGTGCTCCCTAAATTTTTCTGATGAAATTCATGGTTTTCTTTCTTATCATTTGCACCATGCTACTCCATATACTTACATACACACACTCTCTCCCTCTCCTAATTCTACTATATTAGCAGTATTCATATTGACTTTTTTTTTAAATACTCAATCCCTTTAGAGTTACTGCAATTCTATTCGACATTTATGATGATCAGAAAAACGCAAAGAAGTCCCAAAAATATTTCTATCATGAGATTAAAAAGAATGTATCATGAGAATAACAATAGTTACCTATCATCATCATCCAAAAGATAATTTTAAGAAATATAGCAATGGTGAAAAATACTTCATTTCCCTTGCACATTTTCTCACCTAATTTTATTAAGAATTCTCGTTCCAAGTCTTGCACCTGTCTGATAGCTTCTTCCAGAGAATTGCAGAGCTTTATCTTTGGTCTCAGCAGTTCCAGTGTATCACTGATCATATAGTCTATGTCTATAGGAAATGGGTGGTCTTTTGTCCAAACATCCAGACTTTTTTTCCACCAAACATACCGCTAGAATACAAAAATATTCGAGTAAATTATATGCACACCGGCATTCATAAACTACTTAACTTAGGAAGTTTGTAATGCCTAGCCATGCTTGTACAGTAGAAAATGCAAAAGATTTCACATCGCTACTCTCTTATTTCACACAACTATTAGACATTTCGATAGCACTAAACATAAACATTGTTTGATAGCATTGGAAATCACAAACATTAAGAATACGGTCCTTTTATCGTAACAACTGTTAGAAGTATGAAGAGCGAGCAAAAAAGCACTGAAAAGGAAGTACACTCTAAGGGCAAATTCCTTCTATGAGAGATGAGCACTTAACAACTGGTCAGCTTTCAATTCCTTCCTCCATGTTTTGAAGAAAATGAATTCCCCCAAAGGCATATTATAGGGAGAAGGGGGGAAACACCACAAAAAGTTTTAAGACTTACCCAGTCTGCTTTACAACAAAGTAGCACACACCCCTCTCAAAACAATCATAAAAAAATAAACTCTCATCTTAAGGCAACCTAACAGTAGAATCTGAGAACAAAGGTGTTGCAAAAATTGCATCTGAAAATGAATTATGAGTAACAGAATGTTGATTTAAAAGGTGACATGGTCAAAAGGAATGCCTCTTGATACTGTACAGTGTAACAAAAATATAATTTCTTCAATGACAATTTTATTTGGGGTTTAAAAATGGGACCATACTGAACTTCAAAAATACCATTTCACATCTCAGATACAGATGAAGGATATGCATCCTCAAGGCTTGAAATAAGTCATTATCACCTAATTTTTGGTATCCTTGTTTTAGTATAATTTAAAGAGAGAAGCAGAAAGAAAAGGAAATTAAGTCTAAAAAGTTTTAGCATGAATTCCATATTTCTCAGAGGAATCCATTCCAGTGTTTAAACATTCCCATGATGAAGTCTTTCCCCCGCCCTGTTATATCTACCGAGTCAGAACTTTCCTTGCTGCAACTTGTGACCATTACTTCTCACCCTTTCACTGTGTACGCCCAAGAAGTATCTGACTCCTCCTCTCCCAACACTATTAGCTGAGGACCACAAGCTAAGTAGCACGCTTCTCCAAGCGGAGCAAACCCACAGTGTGAGATCCAAGAGCCTCCTCATCAGTTTGGTGACCCTCCACTGGACTCAGCTCAGTTTGTTGATGTCTCTCCTCTCATCTACCAGGGAGACCTGAACTGGAAACAGTGCTCCAGATGTGGCCTCACAAGCACCAAGCAGAAGGGAAGGGGGGGGAAGTGGGGCGGGATGCAGGAATCATCACTTCCCTCAATCCGCTGGCTACACCCTCACCAATGCAACGTGGTATGCTGTTGGCCTTCATCACCCCAACGGTGCAGAACTTAATGTCACGTTCACATGGCCCAGGAGTCCCAACTCCAGTCCTGCAAAGCTGCTTTCTAGGTGCCAGGCGGTGTTGTTGCATGGAGCTATTCCATCCCAACTGGAAGACTCGATACTTACCTTTGCTGGAATTCACAACGTTTCCGTCAGCCCATTTCTCCGCTTGCTGAGACCCTCTGAAGGAGGGAAACTAAACCCTTCAGTGAATCAACTGCTATCCCAGTGTTCTGCAAGTTTGCTGGAACAGTAACAGCTACATAACTGACCATACATGTAACTTTAAAATAAAAATGCTATCAGACAGACAGGATTCTAAGAACTATAGTGTTAGAGAACACTATACTAATGAGAGAAATATGCAACAGACTGACCTACATTAGCTCATTAAAGAAATCTACAGAACTACAGAAAATTTAGTTTGAAATACCTGAAAATATACAAGGAAGCAATCTAGTTTTCGCTTGCTGGATCCTCTGTCAAAATACTGCCCGCAGGTATCGAGGATTGTACAGACTAATCTGATTCTGAAGAGATGCTCTGGAGGATCCAGTGGACTAGGACTACCATCAGGGTTCACACCGAACGACGTGAAAGAATAGAGAGTTCGAAATATTACAGCTGATTCCACCATTCGATAATTGTAAAGCTCCCCCAAAAACTTGGCACTGCTGATCCGCCGCTGGTTAAACTTCGGTTGGTTAACCTTTATCAAAAAATAACAAAAAACCCAAATCACTTCATCATGCAGATACAATAGAATCTTTGTAAAAGGTTGTGGGTTGGTTTGTTTGCTTTTTTTTTTTTTAATTTTAAATTGATGGAACTCATTACAATAAAAGATAGTCATTTATGGCAATGTACATTACACAGAATTAAACATTAAAAACTATTGGGGGTATTTATGAGAGCTGGTCAACTAGTAGATGATTTTTCATTGCCCAGAGAATTCTTGCAACTATAATCCCTATCAAAATATGGACTAGTCTCCAAAGTTACTTGAAGTGGCATGAATCCGAGTACACTGTGCAAGAATAAACTGTATCCCCTTACGAAATAAGGGGGACAAAATAACTGTCCTAGTAATCTTTGCAGTTTGTTGGGGTTTTTCTAGGGGGAGTTGTTTTTTAATTTAAATAAACCTACGTAAAGGAAACAACTGAGATGGGTAAAGTCATCAGAGAAAAACCCAGAATTCAAGGATTCTTTTATTTAAGCATGATTATTTTATTGTTTTCCTTTCAACATAAGTAGATGATTACGGCTTAATATGTTGGTTGTTTACCTCCATTCCAAGTCGAATATCCTCTAGCACTCCATCCACAACATGGATTCCGACATCTTCCTGGTAAAGGACCAACCCTGCTAAGAGGTTGGCTACACAGTGAATACTATTATATTTCACATTCCAGATGTTGATCATACAGCATATAACATAGTCTTTTACTTCTGCATCCTGCCAAGGCAGCTTGCGCATCTGTCTCAGGACCTAAACCAAGTTTTAAGACAAGCTTAACATTTTAGCAGGCAAAATATCAAGACATTCACCGTCATCCCCTCTCTCACGGCTGGGATGAAATCCCTCAAAGCATCTGCAAGCAACCTCATTCTCTTTTTCAAGCATAGTCCAGATCTGCAGTAGCTATAGAAAACTTTATAGCCATAACCCAACTGCTGTTCTCTAACTACTAATCAAGCCATCCAAATCTGTTCCATAGCTGCCTTGCTCTTACAGTCTGTATTTCACCGTAGCCTTTCACTCTAAATGTAAGATATTTAGTACAAAGATTCTTATTTCATTCTCCATTTGTTCAGCATTTAACGACTGTGGAGAATGGAGGTCCATGACAGGAGCTTCCATGCATTACAATCTTAATCAAACAAAACTATCTGAATCAGGGATACAAAACCAATTCCTCTTCCTTGCGATCAAAAGGAAAAAAAGTATTTATAACCCTCCCCAAGCTCTCTGAAACTTCATACTACATCAATTCCAGTAAAATCCGTACCGAAGATTTTAAAAGGATTTACCTTCTCTGTGGTAACCTTGGAGAGATCCTTATAAAGAAGCTTACGAATATATTCCTGCAAAGGAGGACGTTTCTTCTTCACAGTTTTTTCAGCTGGAGGAGGATTACAGTAGTAATAGGCATTTTCTACCATTGTTACATAGCGCGCATCTAGATGCATTGCCTGTTTTTTTCTCATCATTTGTTCCTGGAAATAAATGCAAATAATCATTTGAAGATGCTGACACACTACATTCTCAAGCCAAAGGCTTTTACAGTTAAGTCTGGGATAAAGGAAACACGAAAGGTTGCAGAAAAGGAAGTTAAAAGCGTAAGTAGAGACAAGAAAGGACAAAGCATATACATGGTTCTGTGTTGCTATTTCCAAGGTAATTTTTCTTTATAATCCCTATTTTTTATAGATGTTTGCCAGTGGTGAAAAAGGTTTCAGAAAAGTACTTAAAGTTTAACCTGAAGTTTAAATGTTACTGTTTAGATAAACTGTTAATAAGATTATTAGCCACTCTATTCAAAACACAATTTTATTTAACTAAAGTCCCTGAAGTACTGATTTCTTGACACAAGCATAGTGAATCATCCATCATAAGAGTGGCAATCTACTTTTAACATCAATATGCGACTCCAGAAAGTTTATATTGATGGTTTCGCATGAATTTTCAATGGTTTAGGCAACAGCATTTTTCTTGTTGTTGTTGTTTACCCAAGCAGAACAGACTGCAAGGAAAACAGTACCTACCATAACATAGTACGCCAGGAAAAATCAGACAAGCTAAAGGTTACTACATCAACACTAATTACTGTGCTTAATTGTCAAGATTGTCCTAGTTTTCCTCGCTGAATACAAATTTTTTCTCCATATTTCATTTTGGATATGTACTTTAAGATTTATTTTGTGGGTTTTAAAAGTGTCTTGGATCTAAAAATTCTGTACAAGAACAAAAGTAGCAGTCCTATGCTGCTGATTTTTACAGTTAAAGATGAGGGATGAGCTTAGTTCCACTATAAAACAATTTTTGTATACATATGCATTTATATATGTGTAATTCTATAAACTGCACTAGATTTTTATGTATGTTGTACACCTATACAGTCAAAATCACTCTAAGATGGCTCAACAAGAAAGGAAACTGTACTGGTTTAGATTTTTTTTTTTTACTTAATAGAGGGTGGCTACACAGTAATTTACACCATCAAAAAGATAAGTAAAATTAAGGTGCAAGTACTGTTTTATCACCACACACAAACACTAGTATATACATTCATGTAGTCCAGTAAACTAATGGAAAGAGTTTAAATCTTCTTTGATTGTTGGTGAAGAAGGCCAGTTTTTCATTCTGGTGGATTTTCCACTAAAACTTGAATAATTTCAAGTTTCTTTTGCAAGGGCAGTGGTTCAGTTCAACCAAAATGTAAATGTACTCAAACAGCTTCTTAACCTTGACTTTCAGCTGTTAATTCAACGAGGAAGAGTACTTTTGTGTAACATATTAACCCAACAAATAACCTATTTTTATCATAGATTGTGTGCATCTACTGCCAGGAAGGTCTCAGTTTGACACAAACCCTAAGGCACTTCATTTTTAACCTCTTCCGTGACACAAATGGTCTCCGCTTTGATTCACTAAGCTGAGGCTGTTGCTTCCCAAAAGGGCAATTTCTGTCATGCAGCACCAAATTTACCAACAGGGGCTTAACAGATGCATAGCACTAACAACTGAGTACATACACTCTTTTATGTGGGGAAGACCCACTTACACTAGAAAGTTCCAAAACCCTACTGTGTCATGTATGTTAGTACTTGTCAATTTTTCCCCTTTTTCTGGATGCATCAAGAGAAAACACATCTCTGCTGCCTTATGCCATTTACCATGTTTTACTACAAAATGAAAAATGAAATGTGGCAAAGTGAAACGTAACAGAGAAAAATGGCAGAAGGACTTGCAAATAAAATTTTAAAAAACTAAAACTACATAATTTGTGTATTTTCCTGTGTTCTAAGAAGTTGCACATTATATTGTAAATCATAGGTTGTAATTAAAACATTTCTTCCCAGAAGAGACAATATGTACTACCCCAAGTCTCAAATAACTGTACTTTATCATTTTTTTTAGCAAATCCAAGTATATATTCTAACTCTTTAAGTCGATGGTATTAATCTTCACCCCTGTTAAAAGTCATCATCATTTTAAGCAACTGCGTGTGTTTGCACCCTTTTACATTTAAGGCATGAAGTCAGGTGGACAGGCAGCAAAGAGAAAACGTAACAATACGCTGCCTACAATAACAAAAACCTTGACACATTTCAGAGGAAAAAAGCAAAACTTGCAGTATAAAGCATTTTAAGCTAACGAACTATTTTGGGTCTTCATTTTACTAGGCTAAAATGAAGAACTACAAAGGTAAAGCATTATGTTTGGAGGTTAGATTTCTGTTTTTTCTTTGATAAAAAGAGACAGATCACAAACCACATTAAAATGTCTGAGTTAAAAACTGGTAAAAGGGCTGCTTTTTCGCCTTGGTGAGTAACAAAACGCTGCATGTAGTGCATACTGCAGCCCCATTTCAAGAGAAAATCTGGTGAGAATTAGGAGGTGCTTTTCTGGTTAACACACTTGCTTATGCCTTCCTTAGTTAAAAAAAAAAAAACAAAATAAAACAGTAATACCAATTTGCATTGTAAGAAATACAATTAATTTCTGCAAAGCAGCACAAAAATAAGAGTATAGTCATCCTGTAAAACCTAACAGGCAGAAAAAGCCCAATTCAGAAAAGCATTTCATCGCGACTGACAGTTAAATTACTGGATTTTAATAAGACATGGAAACCGTTCAGCTGCTTCCCTTTACTACCTACACTGTTCTGCCCTTCCACTCATTCCAACAGTTCTAAACCAAAATTTTCAATTTCTTGGAAGCACACTATTATTATAGTCTTATTCTAACTACAAGTAATTACTTTGTTACAGCCTCTGTCTGTATAAACAATGTTCTCCCAGAGTTTCAACTCCAACTCTAAAAAAGTCACCCTGAGAACAGTCGGTTGTTGTAAGCACAAGCGATCTTGCCTTAAAGCTTAAAAATACAATTTGACACAATTGTCTAAATTAAATGGATTAAAAATGCATCAGAAGGCTTCTAATACCTAGACTTGCAATATGCTTTCAAGACCACCAGAACAGCATAACACAAGAATTTGACATTTTAATGTCATTACATTACAGAAACATAGACCAAGATAATGCTGATTTTCCTTCCAAAGCACCACTTCAAATAATCCATTTATGAACAGACCAATCCTAAAGCCAAGTTAGTTTTATGTTAATATTTTAAGTTACATAAAGGACATTGAATGTGAAAGATTTGCCAAGAAGAATGATTAACTGAAACAAACATCGCCCTGATAAAAGAAAAATCTTTAAATAATTTGCAAAACATGACTGTAGTTCCAAAAAAACAGAATGCGATCACTAAATGTTTCTCTAGAACAAGTCATGTAGTGCCACTAAGTCTGCT
This sequence comes from Chionis minor, assembly GCA_013398295.1. Lineage (NCBI taxonomy): Eukaryota > Metazoa > Chordata > Aves > Charadriiformes > Chionidae > Chionis > Chionis minor. Next base: position 392,695 of record VZSF01009841.1, on the reverse strand, counting down.
GCACTCTGTATAACACTTTAAAAGTAATTAAGGGAAAATTAATTATTAAAAATCCATTCTTAACTGCGACTTCCTTGCACATCAAGACAAAGCAATATTGTCTTTATTAGGAGACATGCAGCTTGTCTGGCATCTTACTACATAGTACACCACCAGCAGTAAAGATTAAAACCAATAATTATTTAAGAGATCAACAGGCCATAATTCTACCTATAAGAACCATTGATGAGATCAGCTTTACATTTACTTAGATTTTTTTTTTCCCTGCTAGAGCTTAATTAGCTTGTTTTGGGAATAATCTCTCCTACAGTTCACACTGACCAGTGCCATAAACCTACAACCCAATTTGTACAATACTATTTAAGTCAAAAGCAATCTCTGTAGTTTCGACAGGGCAACATTAGAAGATTCATTTATTGAGATGGTTGTACACTATGAATCTATTTAGCCTATTTTACATCTTGATCAGCAGATATTCCAAAGTATTTGCGATTTCTATCTTCTCCCAGTTCCTCAATGCATAAGAAAAGACTCCTTATCTGAAACCTTGTGAGGCTTTAAGCCTCAGTTATTGGAACAGCGTTTGTGGTTTATCTTATATTTCACAGTTAAGTCATGTTTCGCATTCATCCAGCGGACTTCAGCAATACAGCTAACAATCCCCATTTTCATAGTGCATAAGACTAAAAGCAGTCAGCTAGGAAAAGCAGGTCTCATAAAAGTATTTAATTTTTCCTGACTTTAAAAGGTTTTAACTACAAAAAAATGGTAGCAATGAGTAAAGTGCATTTTAAAGATAATGGAACAGCATTTTCAGGAGAAAAATACCTGATTATGGGAAGTAATATATTTGACAATAAAACGCATCAGCTGGCAAACCTTTAGAAAATTGAGATTCAAACCTTTCAAGATACAAAGCACTCTGCAACAGAAAGCATGAGCCAAGAACTTGCAGTTAATTTATCCATCTCATTGCTCTTATGACTACACCACCACAACAAATGCTGTGACATCCAAACAGGTTCAGAAAGAAACAGCATTTTGTGGAAAAGAAATTGTACAGCAATATACCCAAGTACGCAACGACTGCTTCTCCATTAGCTCCACAGAATGAGAAGGGAGGACATGGATTCAAGAGAAAGACCTCCCAAGTGTAAGCCTGGGCTTTGATAAGAAAGGAGACAATTACAGAAAAGATAATGACATTTCACAGCTCAAAAGCTGTGTCTCTAGAAAGAGATTGCAAATACTTAAATCGCTCCCTTCCAGAGGGGCAAACTATGTCCACTATCTCTTCCAAATGCAGTGACTACCTTCTTTTCTGCAGATACACACCTATATCCCTCCTGTAGCGCACGGATTTGAAGGGAACAATAAACATCTAGTCAGACTTCCACTACAACAACGTGGTCTATTAGTTGGTCTGTATCTGCTTAAGCTGCTTGTAATTTAATGCAACTTCCTACTGCTAGTATCTACCTTTGAAGCACCTTAACCATGTTTGACTCAGTCTCTTGCCGTGGACACAGGGTTTTAGAATTGTCTCTCAAGCCAGTAGACAAATTATTCAGGGCTCAAATTCATACACCAAAAAAGAACCAAAGATAATCCTTGTTATTTTTGAATCTTTGCTAGTACTTATCTAGACTTCTACCACTTCTACTCTTGCCTTAACTACCAACCTCTGTATCTAAAACCCCTTCCTCTAGTGTCTTCATAAACTTGTTCTTCAAATTTAGAACCCCAGACTGTTACGCAGCGAAAAGAAACCACCTGCTTCACAATTGTCTTCACCTCCAGTTGAAATATCTCATAATCTCCAGTTCTATTCACTACAATTTTTCCCCTCAAATAGTATCCCAAGAGTGTTTAGGTACAGCTACTATATTCTTTCAACCTCATCCTCTGTTTTTGCCCCATCTCTGAATTATTCGTAGTTCAAAAGCAGTTAACTTTGCTGCAGAAATTTAATCCTTTATTTATATTTTCTACTAAGCCACGGACAGATTTACAGATCAATCGGATTTCTCCAGAATACTTTTTGAAAGCTATTCTCACAGGAGGTGCAATCTCAGAGCTGACACAACACTGGATGGGCTATAAATAACAAGATGATACAAGTCCACAATACTACAAACAAAGGCTGATAGCAGCAAAGCAGCCCAGGACCTGAACACACGTAACATCAGTCCATCTCAACCTAGTTCCACAAGGTGAGGCAAGATTTCAGGAAAATAGATTCATTCTCCTTCCATACTTGTCTCAGTTTTTATTAAAAAAATCAAGAACTTTATCCTCCCTAAGCACTCAAGATAAAACTTCATGAGTCTTCATTTACTAGCACTTGAACACTATAACTGACAATTAAGATATTAGTCTCAATCATCGTTATGGTCAGAGCACATCATCAAGCCAGAGAATAAAAGTAGTAATTGGTTTAATCCAGTGCATGACACCCTCCTCCATAAGACAAGCAGTTTTCTCTTACCAAAAGAACACTGGTTCTTAAGTGAGATTCTGGTGATCTAAAGAGGAATCTTCCACAGGTTTCCAGAAGAGTACACGCCATTTCAATATGGTGATGAGAAAAGTCTGACAGAAGCATCTGGTACATATTCATATAAAAAACACAGCATGTTAAATATCTTTTTCAACTGCAGAAAACAGTGAATAGGTAGATATAATTATATCTACCAGACTTTACATTATTGTGGTGTTGCACATTCTTCAGGAAAAAAAATGCAAACTGGTTTCACTGACCAGAAGTTAATAAAACTCAAAATATTTGTCGCATTAAAAAAATCACAAGAACAGCCTAGAACCCAAATTTTGGCTCCAGAAAGTTGAAAAACAGGATGCTTCCTAAGCCTAGGATAAAAAGACTACGATATTAAAACAAACACTCTAATCTCTCCCATACCCCCTCCAACTCAGTCGTATATGCCTTAAAATTCCCGCTGCTAGACTGGAAAACCACTAAATAATGCTGCACAAGGACACAATAACCTCAAAGCACATCTAATTTAATTGTGTTGTTTAAGTTAAGCAATAACTAAAAATTCATAGCTTTACATTTTACAGTATTTTATAGGTAAGAAAAATAATGAGCAAGTATAATTTTTTTTAAGAATTCAGCATCGAGGCCTAACGAGACAATGAATAGAAACTATTCCTAGAGGAAGTGACCTTAACCCCTGTGAGTCTTCAACCACCTTTTATAAAAACCACTTTTATTTTTTTAAAACCTATTTTTAATTTGGGACTTGACATCAAAGATAAATTTGAATCTTTATTGCCACACAAATTGAGATGATATTCTTAGAGATTAATTCTTTCCAAAGATTTGTTTTGCTCTTCAACAAACAAAAGCACCTGCTAAAATGCCATACAAGCCTTTCCTCGCATCACTGAAAAGCTTCCTGCCTCTAATCCCTCCCCCTTATTGTTCTTTTTCTCTGTAAAAAATTAATTGAAATCAACACAATGAAAGTTTTGCAATATATAGCAGATGAATAAGTAGCAATGTCTACCATCATTTTACAAAGAAAATTCTTAGTCAGGTGGTTGTTTCCCAAGATGGAAGTTTATTTTAATATATTCCTACCATCAGAGAAATTAAAACATTTTGACTTCTAGAACAGCTATAAAAGTCTCCTTATACACAGGAGTAACAGATATCAGGGTTTAAAACATCATATGCAATGAATTAATGGGTAACATCAGCAGTAGATATATAAGTTGAACAGGATGAGGATACATTATCAGCATGTACAAGCAGTACAGGACTATCACAACACTAACCTTTAAACAGTGGAGAGTATCATTTTTGGAGAACATCTTAAACTTGGTAAGCTCACCAATAAATCTCACGGTTTTATTCTTTGTTTCAATGTTGATCTGGTCCTTTTTTCTTACCTAAAAAAAAAAAGCAGCATTTGATTTTAAGCCCTCATAAATACCTTTTATAAATTACTTTGACCCAAATGTACTTAATAAGCTTGGGAATTCAGAAGTATTTGATATTTGTTTGGTTCCTTATGCACTGTCTTTACCTACCACTGGGTTTCCTTCAAGTCCCTCTACAGCCTTGTGTCTTCAGAAGCTTTTGCATTTCTTTCCCCATCCCCTGTCTCCCAAAAACCTTAAGTCCTCTGACATATCTAGTTACAGACACACATCAACCTGGCCACCCCGCCTTTGCCACAGTGAATGAGTGGTTAAGTATTCCAGATGCTGTATTTTTAGAATCAGTAAGTAGTCTCTATATGAATAGGACCGCTTGTATAGTCCCTAAGGAAACACTAAACTGACAGCTTTTTCCAGTCAGGTTTAATAAAGTGCAGCTTTTTTTTTCTTTTTCTTTGAAAATTGCTGACATCCAGCTTAATTTTACTAACCAAGTACAAATTCATATATATCTCTAAACATAATCTGCAAAATACAAAATTGTATCTCTCCCTAACAGAATTTTTTCCTGAGAACAGTTAACTCCAGATAGTTAAGACTTAAGTAATTCTGAGCAATTCATACACATTTTTAATGTCATTATCAGAAAAAAAAAAAATTTGAAAGCTGCACTATAAAACTCAGAACAGCAAAGGAATCATCACTGTGCACCAAACCAATTTGATTACAAAACTTAGAACAAAGTGAACGAAACATCACTGAAAAATACATTTGTGAGGAACAGAAAATTTTGTTTGATGAAGATTCTAAAAAAATAATTTGAATTGAGCACGGAATTACAATAGTAATGACTGTATTACAACAGTGACCTTGTAGTGGGGAATGTGTTGTTAGAATACGCCACTTCTCATTGTAAATGCAAGTTATTAATTTACAGAAAACTCCTAGCACAGTCACAACACAGTTTCTAATTTCCACAGCTTTTGTTAGAATTGTTATACACTTCATTTTAATACATATATGCAGACATGTATAAGTTGTAAAAAAAAATTCTTTTTAAATGTACAAATCTAGTATTCTAGAAGAAATCTGCTCAGATGACAGAAAAATATTCACTGAATTTAAGCATTAGCATCTACATAACATCAAACGTTATTTTATTCCCAAAGGATGACTGTTACTGATTGGTTAATTTGAATGCAAAAAAACTAAATCAAAACATACATGAAACCTGAAATCCCCTTTCAGCATGGAACAAAGATCCTCTGCTACATCAGACATACAGGGATGCAATGTGGCAACCAGTCTTGCATAAAATGGCAGCAAATCCAACCTGCAGACAAAAGAGATGATAAAACAGACAACTAATTTATAGACAAAAGTGTATTTACGTCTAAAAGTATGGGTACCATTTTGCTTGTGAAAAGAATGAATGTGCATATACTGATAGAACTACATACAAGCAATTTCATGGGCTCACACTTCACACTGCAATATCATTTAAAAATAACAATAGAAAAAGGGATACTACCACATCCTATTGGAATCCTTCATTGTTAACTTCCTTTCAAAACTACTGCCTCAGATGAAATGCCAAACACCATCTTAACTACAGAAATCGACCTTTAAAAAATTACCAGATACAAAAAACATTCAGATCCCTCTCCATACGCAAAATGAAAAATTCTTACAGACAACTCCACTTGTTACTGCAATTTTTTTTTTTCCTTAGAGTAGCAGCAGACATAACCAGGAAGGTAGGAACACCTTTATATTTAAGGCAGTGAACTTCTAAATGAATGTAGTAGTGTTATTACATAAAGCAAAGCTCAGTAGATGTGATGTGTCAACTTTTTTTCCCCCAAAACTCAGCTAGTACTCCCACAAATGGTGGTATTTCAAAATTTTCTCTGGAACTTTATTTTCTATTCACTTTCCCTGATTACATGCCTTCATAGTCATCTCATAGTATTGCGCGTTTCCCTTAGAGAGTTTTGGAGGGCAATTTGTGTCTTCCTTAGTTTGTACGTTGTTTCTTTCCATCAAAGACTAGCTGGTTGTAAAAATGGGATAAATGCCCTTAAGTCTGGTTTGCGGCAAAGTGTACAGGACACAGAATATAACACAGCTGCTTTGAATAATTGTGCATGTATTACTTTTAAATGCAGAGAAACCAACTGTACTCTGAGGCCTCATAATATCATTTAAAGAGCTGAAGGATGTATTTTGGGTTTTTTTCAGAACATAAGTTAATGCTGTGAGCAGTTTTACTGCAGAACAAGCCTACTTATTTAAGTGGAGACAAACGTCTTAAATTTGCATGCTTCAAGTGAGAAATTGCTTGTAAAGGAAAAATGGATCTTGAGTTTACACTTTATGAAGGATTAAGGCTTCACCTACTGCTAGGGAAACAGTGGGGGGGAAGAATAAAAGCAAAAAAAACATGCTGCCAAGAAAAAAAAAATATCTAAAAGCACAGTCAATACGTAGAGCTTTGCCTCGCCACAAAGTAAAACTGGAAAAGCACCAGGACAAAAACCCCAAAATAAAGCATACGTGACTGCCTCCCCTCCCCTTTCTACTGCTATATCCCTAGAGCACATTTCCAAGATCTTTAGTACCCACTCACAGAAAAAGAGATAATTATGTATTTAAATTGGGTATTAGAAGCATGAGAATATACTACCTGAAAGAGGCACAGCTAAACAGCCTCCAGATAATACATAAAACTCCTGGTGAAACATTGCAGGTATCCCAGTTACCTATTTAACAGTTTTTATTCTCTCTTGTTAATCAATAACTGAAGCCGTATTTACATTTTTCAAGCTTGTTGGAACACACAGTCAAGGATGACTAGCCACGGCAAATTACTATGATGTTATTAAGCATTTAGCCATTAACTCTCAGAGAAGCAGTGAAAGTCCCATTACTTTACAGGCACTTACAAAAGCTAAACTAAAAAAAGACTTTGACTGAATTGCGGGGGTGTATTTTAATCGAGGGGATCTCTGTATGGCATCTCTTTTAAGACAAATAGCACAAAGTTTTATTCTGGTTTGAACAAGTACCTGCCTGCTGAGACCAAATAATTTCATCTCTGTAAACTGAACATACCTGGGGGAAAATTAAAGTCTTAGAGCACATTGTTTTTATTCCCTCACATAACACAAAAGGCTTCTTCATGGGAAAGAATACTAAGACTGGGTATTTCTAAATAGGTGAAATATAATAAGGAAAAGCCTTGCATCAATTACCGTGAAATTGGCAATTGGATTGAATCCCTTCCCTCTCTCACGGGGAAGACAAAAACTAGTGTACATAAGAGGAGAGATTGCAGTATCAGTGGCACCATCTACTGGCATTAAGGCTAATTAGTTTTTTTTTGTTTTCTCCAAAAGCATTTCTTTTTGGGAAACAGGGGAGATCTTAACTAAAAACATACACAAAACCTAAAGTATTGCTTTCTCTTCCTGCTCCTGTACATTATGAAGCAAGATCTAGCATCAAGGACGAGTCAGTTACTCTCTGAAGTCTACATTAAGCCCTGTGAATATAAACCACCGCAGCAAAAAAAGCCACTACTACTGATCATTGCCATTTCGACCCCATACCTCTAGTCAACTCTGGATCTCTGGATCACATAGACTGCACTTCAGAGAAATATCTTTTTCTTTTTTGGTAGAATTTCAAATGTTAGTTTATTTAGAAAAAAAAAAAAAGACATTGCTCAATTAAAGTCCTCATTGCAACCTCTCTATAATGGGTGCACACAAAGTGTTATTCCCCAAAAGAGTGAAGGGGGCACTTTGGGCACTTACTAACTGGGCTTCTACCAGAAAGACAGCTTAAAGAATGAAGCAACAGAGCAAGAACTCCTGCCTCACAAGCATAATCATAATCCAGATAAATGCAGTGTATTCAGGGCCTGAACAGGTACAAACTGCCACCCACTCTGCTCAGTGGGAAGAGAAGGATGCTGTGGAATCTGCAGGCTATCTGATACGCACTTTGTACTTTTGTGTCTTAGCTGTGGCACAAACTCCTTGCCTCAAGCACATCCCTCATTTCAGGATAAAATTGAGAGAGGCCACAAACACTAGTAAGTCAAGTTAAACTGAACAAAAAGAACCTTGCTACTGAGGAGTCACAGGATAAGAGGCTGAAAGAAGGCAGATATACAGGAAGTTTACATCTTTTAAGTTAAAATGCTCAGAGCTATTTAACACTCAAGACGCAGCTAACTTCTGGATCAAGAACAAACAATGATAACGCTAAAAATTTCCATATGATGAACAAAAAGCCTCTTGCTTCGTAAACTTGCAACTTCATAGATCAACGTAGATGGGAATGCAAAAAAAAAAATCAGAATACAAAACACCTAGCATTTGTCTAGAATTGTTTAGAATTCAAGGCCTAAAAAGAGATTTTTTAACAAAATTGCAGTATGCAATTAAACAAATAACTACATGTATCTGTACAGGAAGATAATTCAGTTAGATAGCAAAGAATTACATATAAATGCCCTAAAATGGGTCAAATCACTGTACTGTCACTTTAGTGCAAACTATGTAGTCCTGAATTAAAAGGCTAATATTTAGTTTTAAATCAATCCTCCAATGCAAATCTGAAAGTCACTTGCATACTACAATCAAAAAATCTTTTTAAAAGGCTTTCTGTTCTGTTGGGTTGGAGGTTCAAATTGCAGCTGAAAACGTAAATACAATCCATTCATAAGTATTCAACAGAGCAGTGCACGGATGTTGTATTCTAACACTAATCTACAGTTAGCTGAGGAAAAACTGTCCTTTTTGTCAAATTAAGTTTTCTGTCTTGAAGAATCCTGCATTTGTCCCAATCTACCCAACCATAGTGGGAGCAAGAAAGCTCCCTGGTGAAACTGCATCATGACTTTGTCTTTACAGTGTCTGCATTACTCCTCAAACACAAAACCAGTTTTATACTTTCTCGGTGCCTGGACATGACCTAAAACGGATCTCTCTAGCAGAAACAGAACTCGTTATTGAAATGTGTTATTATGGCTGACAGCACAATAGCTAGACTTAGAGGGATATTGCAGAAACTCCTGGAGTTAGTAAACACAAATATATGACACCCATAAAAGAAGCTAAAGACTTATCATCATGGCTCAGTGAAGACTTACACAAAGTAAAAAACATTGTTAATGCATAGTATACAAAGCTTTGAAGCACTGTGTTACAGAATCACAGAGTCTACTACAGTAGAGCTCCAGAGAAAAGCCTAAGTCATCCTGCTGATTTACACTGCTGTATATGTCTCAGGGTGTGCAAAAAAGTTCTTCTCAACTTGTGTTTTGATGCATTTTGTGATTACCAGCAGGCTGATAAATAGAAATGTTATTGCCTCTACACCATAAATTTGGGCTGAAGAGCACCTTATTACGTGAAACACAGAAGACACTCAAGAGTCTCTGTCCAACACATGAATTACTGACAGAGGCAGCAAGCAAAGTCTCCAAAGACTGAGGTGTCAAAATCATAGTTTTTTCAAGAAAAGAACACATAAAAGCATGAACAACTATGTGCACTTTTAAGCGCAAAACTACTATCAAGGTAGAGTCAGGTTAATGCATACAGTCAGCAAACAAACCATTGGTTTACATACAGCTAAGAGTGTAGGGTTATTAGCACAGCGGAAGCTTATTATAGATGTGATGTAGAAATAGGCTAGAATTAAGGTTGAAAACACAGTGCAAGAACTAAGCCATTGAAAGAAAACAAAACATCAGTCTGTTCATTGAAAGCAGTAGCCTATGCAAGTCTTGAGACCAAATGGACACTCAACAAACTATGCTTTTTCCTCAGTGTTGAAAAGGAATGGAATCAAAGTGGTGGGAACTCTTAACAGGAAATCCAAGATGATGATGAGACATTCGAAATTAAAGCAGCATCAGAACCACCTCTCAGGAGAAATAGGGCAAGGTGGAGCAAGAAAAGTGACTCCTTTATAATTGCACCTATTTAAGGCACGAGTTTACCAGAGAGTGAGAAATGCATTACTCTTCCAATGACTTCAACAGTTTTATCTCAATATTTGCAATTATTTCTGTAAGCAAGGTTCTTCCTATAAATGCAGTGACCCCTCTTACACAAAGAGACAGACAAGGAGAAATAGCAGAACTCTACAGGGACAGATCTACGTAGACAGAACCGGCCAGGTTAACAGGCCAACTCTTATCTTGCTTTCTCCAAGACACCTGGCCTAGAACCAGCTTTGTTCCAGAACATAAAAGGCTAAAATGGCTATGTACTATACGAAAATTAACATACAACAAGAAATTCTTCCTAAACTACATTGTGCTCTAACTATTCAGAGGTTCTTATATAAAAAGTGTAAATTATCCTGAATTAAATATATCCTCCCTTTTTGACAGAAGGTAGTTTTGTGTTGTTTTCAAGGTTAAATAAAAAGTCGTGAAAAGAGCCACTATAAATGCACAAGCACAATAAAAGAGAAACTAATTATTAGAAGTTTTTTTTTACACTGCTATGACAAAATATTGTGATGAATTGCTTTATCATTAATCCTAAATATTGCTTTGGTGCTCTGGCGTACACCACTCCAGAAGTGTATTCAGGAATAAACAAATGCAGCTTGGAATACGCACCAGCCTTCGGTAATTTAAACAGTCAAAAAAAAAAGGATATATATGTTAAGTTAAATAACCAAAGAGTGGATCCAGCTTGTTCCCCTTCAGTTCTTACCTTTGTCTAGGAACTATGAAAAGTGCCCGTACTAGCTTTCTTCTGTTAGCTTTCGTATTCATATTCATGCAAAAATCCATTGCTGCCTATAAAGAGAAAAGTCCATATAACACTTTACCTTTAATTTATTGGGATTTTATTCAAAGCAATATACCACGCTTTTCAAAAGTATCTTTTAGAGAGCTGTGCTTGTTACATGTAGCTGCTTTAAAAACAACCATAAAGAAAAGTTTTCATTTCTGTCTAGAACTGACATAGTTAGAAAACACGTCCAGTTACAGGAATACAGACCAATTCTTTGGATCAGCACAAGGAAGAAACAGCTTTAGGCAGACAGTGAGTAATTTGTCAGGGAGTGATGGGAGACCAAAAGAAAAAAGAAGAAAAAAAAAAAAAGAAAAGAAAAAGCCAAGTCTGCTTCTGAAAAAATCTAACACATAAGAGAACAGGCAGCTGAAACCACTATTCCATAGTATCTGGGCAATTGCTGACTAAGTGAGGGAATGAAAATATTTCCTTCAGGTTAAAAATGAATGCAGCTACTCCTAGACTCCAAAGCTTCAAATCTTTATTTCCAACCAACCTGATGGAGCACTGTAGCTTCCAAGAGTGGAAAAAATGAAAAATATTACTATACCTTGTCTATGAGGTCTCTGTTGACACAATTTGGAAGCTGCTGAAGAAAAGCATCTACTATAAGTTTTAAATGAGATCCAGTACTGGCTTCTTCATCCTCTTGTTCTAACGGAGTGAAATAAACAAGCAGTACACATCTTTAAGCTATGAAATATAATGGTAGTATGTACGTGAATAGTAAATCACATTCCCCAAATGCAGTACATTTGTAACGTTCAGTTGTTAAAACATTCATCTACAGGTAAAAAAAATTCAGAGATTCATTTTTTAATGCAAAAAAAAAAAATCCACTGATTGTCTATGCCAACAAAAGCCAAAAGTATCTTCTTTAAAACATGTCTCCATTTCATGAAGTTCCCTACCTCCTAATTTATACAACAAATACACATTCCCAAAAAGTCACAATAATTTCTTTTGGTGATAAAAGGAGGACCACAAGAAGGCCTGAACATGGGGGAAAAGAATTATGGGTGGGGAAAGAAAACCCAAAACGTCAAAACACCATAACGCAATCATGGATTCTACTTTTTTACATATGTTTGTCCTGCAGGAGAAACAGAATTTTTGAACAAAAGTGTCCAGTAAGGCCATTCTTTCGTCTGGTATGCTCTTGACATCTCTTCACTTGAGGCTGTTAAAGCTAGAGGCCAACTTAATTCTTTCAGCTGTACAGAAACCAGAGCACAGGACCATAAAGTGACAAAGATTGAGGGCTGATGACATAGCAACTGCAAGGCAAGTGGCAACTTGTTTTTCAGGCAAATGCTTTCATGCTATTTGCAACATAGGAAGCAGTGACAGTGACCTGTATCTACTAATTGAGTCACTAATTGTGTAACACTAGTCAAGTGAAAGACTGCAGGACAACTCTGCCATTGAAATTCAGATTTTTCCAACATCAACTATGAAGATCTCAGCAGATCAATCCCCCTACACTTACCCTTTAGTTGCAAAACATGTGGTATGATTCAAAAAATTTCCAGATTTTACTAAGTCCTAGAGAAGAATCTAATTTGCTCTTTAGCATAACACGAGCCAAAATGTTATAACACAAATGTGTTATAACACAAATCCTTAGAAAGAACACTTCCTTGACCAAAGCAACACAAACACATACTGCTTCCTGAAAAAGGAATGTGATGATGTTTGGCTTCCTTTCAGTCTGAGGATGTTCAGCAGTAAAACAAGAATACCTAGGAGGTATCTGAAAGCAGAACAGACTTCAAAAGATGAATGTGATGGTGGTGAAGTTGCACCCAAATAAACTACAGAACACCCAAGACTTGGTAAAGTCACTTTGTCTTTACAGGCTGCACAGGAAGGTAAACTAGCATAAAAGACTGAACTTCCTTCAGTCTTTTTCTGCAGAGAGGGACGTGGGAGTGCTGGTGGACAACAGGATGCCCAGGATGCAGCAATGTGCCCTTGTGGCCAAGAAGGCCAACGGCATCCTGGGGCGCATCAAGAGGAGTGTGGCCAGCAGGTGGAGGGAGGTCATCCTCCCCTTCTACTCTGCCCTGGTGAGGCCACATCTGGAGTCCCATGTCCAGTTCCAGGCAGTTTAAGAAGGCCAGGGAACTGCTGGAGAGGGGACAGCAAAGGGCTACAAAGATGATTAGGGGACTAGAGCATCTTTCTTATGAAGAACAGCTGAGGGAGTTGGGTCTTTTTAGTCTGGAGAAGAGAAGACAAGACAAGACTAAGGGGGGATCTCATAAATGCTTATAAATACTTAAAGGGAGGGTGCCAGAAGGAGGGGGGCAGTCTTTTTTCAGTGGTGCCCAGTGACAGGACAAGAGGTAACGGGCACAAACTTGACCATAGGAAGTTCCATGTGAACATGAGGAGGAACTTCTTTCCTTTGAGGGTGGCAGAGCAGCAGCACAGGCTGCCCAGAGAGGTGGTGGAGTCTCTGACTCTGGAGACATTCCAAACCCGCCTGGACGCCATCCTGTGCAACCTGCTGTGGGTGGACCTGCTCTGGCAGGGGGGTTGGACTAGATGATCTCCAGACGTCCCTTCCAACCCCTAACATTCTATGATTCTATGATTCCTTTTTCAAGGAAAATGAAAAGCAAAGAGAACACAAAGGTGCTACACTGTGGGAAAACTTTTTTCTTGGTTTTTTTTTCTTTTGGAGCCAGGCAGGGGTTGAGCTTAGGTAGAGAAGCACTAAGAAGTGTTCCAAGGAACACTGCCAGCTACCCCATCTTGAAGATGCTAGAGATTAAAGCAAATGACCTCACCTCCTCTCTTGCACATGCAACTAGAAGTTCTAAGAACAAGACAAAAGGGTTTATTAAGAAAGGAGAAATAAGAAGAAAAGGAAGATGTTCAGACAAGAGGACCATGAAGTTTTAAATGCTTAATGGAAGCCTGAATCTTATCACCCATACATTCAAGAGTTCACTAGGATGTATGCAGTAGTTCAAACCAGACAATTTTTACTAGCAAATCTTGTTTTAATGCATTTTTCCGTTTAGATGTTGACAACCACACCTTCCTGTCCCCTCCTGATGTTCTTTTATCTTCCTCTTTTTCCCTTACAGCAATAGGTTGTCTCACCTGTCTTCTATTCAACCTGACTCAAGGCTCTTGAAATAAATTTGAAAAAAAAGGTCTTTGACAATTCAGTCACTTTGCAAGACAATTTTTCAAGAAGCCCTGCTACTACATTAAATTTCAAAAGTCCCCCAAATTTATCTCTTCTTTCAGTGGCCCTCTCCTTCACTGGAAGACTACAGATATTCTCCCATTGTATTTCTAGGTATTTATTTCTCATCATGGGGTGTGTGTGTATCCTTTCTAAGCAGAAAGGCTCTTTTGTAGTACCTGAATCAGGTTTAGGACTTGAGACAGAAAATTAAGAATTTTACAGTGCAATTCACGCAAAAAATGACTTAACTTCTTGCTTTTCACTTTGATCCTCTTGAGTTCCAGTCTTTCAGCTCCACCACATTTTAAAACTACATTACCTCTTTTTAAAAATTCATTACAAGTAGTCATGTATAACAATTAGGGTTAGACAACTGTAACAGTCTATCTGGGTGCAGACCAAATCATGCAGTACGATCATTGTAGAGACTGAAAGAAAAATTATGTCTTCTTTTTAAACACCTTTGTATTTAACCAGAAATGCAAGCAATCCTGCAATTTCCAGGGAGAAAGTCTAAGATGACCCTAAGGACTTACTGAAGTCGTTCTCCTGCAATGATTGGTATGAAACAATCTTCTACTTCAGTAATAATAATTTGCCTTCCCCTCTCCCTACACGCATACTTTCTGAGAAACCCCTGGCTCCCTTATTGTTAATATCTTTTCTCAGTTTTTACAAAAACTATAACCTTACAGAGAGCTCTATCCTAGAAACTCCACTCTGCCTCAAAGCTTCAGCCTACTTTGTATAGTATCACCCAGACGGTGGAAATAACAGAAGCACTTTTGTAAAGCTTGCAGCTATTCCTCTGTGACGTGAGCTTCTGTAATGAATGTGATCGTGCAGGCGCTTTCACATTCAGATGGTACGAACCGATACTGTGAGTAAATTGCTGGCTGGATTCCCCCCTCCACCCAACACTTCGACATAAGCATAAAGTTAAACATCTTGTTGAATCAAAGCCTCGCAGAGGAATGTGTTCAGAATCCAGTCTCACAACTCATCCAAGCCCAAAAAATTTTTGTTACAGAATATTTTTTTTTAAGTCTTGCTCTTCTGATAGGAACTTTGCTAGCTTTCTAAACAGTATAGCAAAATAAAAAGGGTTGACTCAATACTGATGTTCTGCATATCATCTCTGCTGCCAACCAGCCTTATAAAAACTGGTGCTAGGTATATATTAACATCAGAGTCTTCCTGCTCCCAGTTCCCTTGATGGCTTCCATCCTGGCCATTCCTTACTTAACGTCTTTGTCTCCATTCACATAGCTTCATCTTTAACATTTTATCTTCTCTTTTAAAAACAACCTCAAAACTCACTTCTTTCAGCATGTTTTCCGTCACTATTTTCAGCTCCGGTGCTATCTGCTCCCTCTCTCTTCCCTGAGCATATTGAAAATAAGAAAATTAAGATTCACTTAAAGTTAACACAATGGAGAAACAAAATAATTTATGTGAATTCCTGGTAAACAAACCTCTTCAACTAACTGCATCAACTGTCCTTTTACATGTCATGTCTTAAACTTAGCTGACTACAGACTCACTCCAACTTTTACGAAAAAGGTGCAGAAAGAGGCACTGCAGTGCTGTGAAAGATGCTACACCAGGGCAGACCTGCTTTAAAAACACACACTTTGGAAAATTGCCTTGTCTCCCTCATGTTTCGATAGCGGAGAAAAGACTGAAGAGAAATGACAGGAGACGAAGAAATAACAGAAGATATGTAGTACCCACTGTCTGACTGGACTGTCCACCCTATTTATCCTGTTTTCCCTCTGTAATTTACTAATTCCCTTTACCAATGAAACCCACACCCCAAGATTATCACAGTAACTAAAGCTACTTTTTTTTCTTCATCTTGGACCTCACATCGAAGCCCCTGCTATGCCTCATGCATCCTCTCTTTTTATACTAAAGGCCCATTTCAACCTAGGAATACTCCAGTTTATGTTTGTAATAGAATCATAATACAGTGGTTTCATTCTTTGCTGGCTTTGCACAAAACATTGCTACTAACTCACCTCAAATACGGATGCACAAATACTCAGTACATATGAAGAAAAGTTAAAGCTATATTTTGCAGCTGAAGGATACTTTATTTTCCTAATTTCAAACCAAAGTGAATCTCACTTAAGAGAAAGGCTGAAAAAAACACCTTGGTCAAAGTTACAGAATTCAAAGACACTAAGTTTCTACACGTTTCACAAAAAATAAACTAACGAGCAAAGACAAACATGAAGCTTTTCTTAAAAGCTACACTGTGAGCCAAGTGACATTACCTTCACAAGGCAGAAAGTAAAAGGCTTTCTTTAAGGGCTGGCAGTTTAATGATGAAAAATAAAACCCCATTCAGACACATTTTAGATTAACCTTTCAGATGGGAGTATGTTTAACACTCAGTCAATAGCTAGTTTAAAACCAGAAACTAGTACTGATGGTTAGTATTTCATATTATGACAAAACATGCATCACCTTCCTTTTACAATCAAAAGCATGATCATCAATCCCTTCTGTGCTGCTGTACGACTTCAAACTGGCACTGCCTCCCAGTGAGCTAGAACTACACAGAGACCACATCTGCTATTTCTGATCTCATCTCCCTTTACTCCTTCCTCTCTTCTACAGGATCTCACTCTCATGCTATTTGGCTTTGTATTTGGAATAATCTTCATCCTCCTATCAAGTTAAGAATCCACTAAAAAAGGAAATACCCACATTCCTTTAGATGTTTACTGACAAAGTATTTTTGGCCTATCTAGCAGGCTATGACCAATCCAGAACAAACTGCTCTTTTTCCTTTTGATTCCAAGAGAACCTCCCTTATAGACAGCTGGAACCACACTCTTCACTGTTTTGAGATCTCTGACCAGAGGATAACAACTCACTAAAGGTGAATGTTCTGCAATTAAAACTTAACATCTTAACCATCTTAATGAGCTAGTGACTACTCACAGAAGAATATAAATGGCAGGGAAAACTTATTCCCAAGAGGGATGGCTTTTTCCAACCTGTCTGGGTAAAGAAAGGAAAAAACTAAGGAAATCCTATATAGAATTATCCAGACAGTTTTCGTTTCGGAAGGAGTCTGAAACGGTCTGACTCTGGAGCTAATTTCTTTGAATTTGCAAGGTGTCACAGACCAGCATAGCCCCAAGCTTAATTTCAGATTAACTAACTTTAGGTACACAAGAGTCTCACCTAATTTAAAGATCCGTATGTCCTAACCCATCCCTATTTTCAGCTGAGAGTGGCACTTGGAGCAGTTGCTCAAGCTACCCAATGCCCAAACCCACAGATCCACCCATCAGCTTGGTTAGATGAACCTACACCTCAGACACCGATACACAGTCTTTGCCAGGGCCTGAACTTTTCTGCTTTGATGTGAACTCTACGGCTTGAATTCTTGGCTTTAACTTCTTAACTTTTAAAGCCCAATGAAGTTTCAAGCAAGGGGATGATTAGGGTATAAATTCACTACATCAGGTAGGATTTTCACTTTTAAGCTGCAGAATCTCCAGTGAGTGGATTCCAGAGGCCATTTTCCCTCCCCCCACATCCTAGATACAGAACAAGTTTCCTGCTTCAGAAGTGAAAGAGAAGAATCCGCATTGGTCCTTGGAAATCCAGCAAACCTGATGTGTCATACAAACTGGGCTCAAAGAAAACACCTCACTTGTTCATCTATGAATTTGGCTCAACACCTGATGTTGCTTTTCCCCACTATTCAGTACCACTGAAAGAGAAAGTTGTAACCCATAAGAAACATTTTTAAAAACCATTTTGCCACTGTTTCCCCTAGTAAAACTAACACATCTAGATTTTCACAGGTGCCATTTGCAGCCCTTTACACATAATTAGAGGTTAGAATTCCTAAATCCTGCTATGTAAAGCCATAACATCAAAAGAAAATACTTTAATGATGAACAAGAAAGAAAGGCAGAGCTGAATCTCAGATTTCAACAGAAGTTAAAAACAGAAAGTATTTTATCAGTACCCTAAGCACATTTGATGAGAAAAATCATTTATGCACTGAAGTCTACATACTTCTTCCTAGACAGTTGCTCTTTTCAGACAACTGCCTTCACATTTGAATATTTTTAAAAGCTGTATGGAGTCAGCAACTTCCACTACATAAACCTCCATATAATACTTTCCACTTGTACCTGAATGCCTTGTTATGAATACATTTTTGACCACAATCCTAACAGTTTCTAGCTACTAATGTTTCATAAATAAACATACCTCTCCTTGAAGTCACTCTACCTACTGACTAAAAACCATCAAGCTCAAAATAATAAAAAAAAAATTTAAAAATATCACGAAGTAACACAGAATTCCTAAAACCATTTCTTTTTACCTTGCTCATCAAGAAGCTTTTTTGTAAGATCTTCTGCCTCATCTCCACAGTCTAACTCCAGAGGATCATCATTAATATCCAGGTTCTCCAGCTCCAACTCCAAATCCTCATTCCCAGGCGCTTCCTTATCTTTGGCATCTTTTGAATCTATTTAAAAGTTAAGTAGAAATATTAAATTATTAAATACACGCAGTCATGATTGGAATACAGGAAGACTCATGTTGCTAAACCTACGTCTCTTTAGTACCTTCGTCTCATTAAAAGGAAATGGGGAAAAGAATATCTGCTTCTTGAGACTACAGAGTCTCATCTGTTAGATCTCAGTGATTTGGCATCCTTCATATAGCTTCACCCACAGGCCTGAAAGTCGCAATCATTTACCTACATTGGGGTCTGTTAAGGATTGCCAACAGTTTCTAGTGGTTTGGTTTGTTCTGAACTATACGTGGTACGTCTTCACTGTATGACACACCTACATTCAGATGGAACAAGATATTCAGAATGTAGCGATCTAAGCCCTAAAGTGCTTAAAATGGCTGGCCAGGGCACCACATGAAAAGCACAAGCAAAAAAACCTTGCATACTGGGAAGGTCAGGTAAGAAAAGCAGTATCCTCCCAAAACCCCAGTAAATGAGTATCACAAACACTGTTCAAAAAGAGCCAGATTCAAAGGCGTAAATTCTATTTTAACGTTTGCACTACATGTTCTTCATAGCTCAACTGTTAACAAAATTGACAAAGCAAGGTAAAGAGAGTGTGTTACACAGACCAAGAAAGAAAGCAAAAAGCAGAACATAAGGAAGATACTGAAAAAATAATGTGTGATGTAGAAGGTCAAAAAAATCGTACTTTCCTTGAAAACAAATAATCTATGAATCTTTAGATGAAGATTCAGAAAGGAATTTTTCTTTGACACCAACACTGGTCCAGCATAGAGCATTTTTCCAAAAGATTACTATCTACAATGTTTTGCTATTCTTATAGGGCTTCAAGCCTCATTTGCAGACTGTGCTTCATAAAAAAAGTAATTTTCAAGGCAAACAGCCTTATTAAAATACCTAATTTTTCAAACAAAAGTATGACACAACTCTAAACAGTGCACACATCATACGGAAACAGCAGACTCACAAAGCAGGGCACCTGTTTAGAATCCCAGACAAAATTAGTCTGGAATGGACCTTATTGAGGTCTCTGGTTCAACCTCTGCTCAAAGTGGATGAGGTCTCTATTCATATCATATTTCTCAGGGATTTTTTCCAGTTGTCTTGAAAAATCTCTTAAGACAGACAGTCCAGGCTGCCTCAGCAAGCTGTTCCAACACCTAATTATCCTCACAGGGAAATTTCAGAATTTAAAAATCGGGAAGAGGCCCATGAACTACAAAGCTGAAATTCCATTAATACTGAACAATGGCCTGTTGCATGTGTATTACCACAAAACCATGTAGCCTGTGTCTTTGTTGGCATCTCCTCAATGCCAAAACACTGCTCTTATCCAAACACGCATCTTCTGTTACACTTCGAGCCAGTGACAGCGGAGGTCATTTTTATCAATTAATGTCTTCCAAAGAAGGTAAACTTTTAGGTTTCTCACAGAAAAGTTAAGATTTACTCACACTGGTTAATCTCCAATAATTTAAATTTAAAATTCTATCAAAATTAAAATGCATTTACTTTTTTTTTCTTTAAATACCATATCCAGCTATAATCCCTACCCCACAGAGTTTGTTTCCTAAAAATTCATCCAAATCGGTGTACTGTCATCATCACCACCACAAATTATTTCACTGAAGACTGATTACTTCCATCAAATTTGCATACCTGTTGGACAACATACGTTAAAAAAAATACTCATCTAAGGGTTCTACCTCTTGATTCATCTTTGCCGGAATCCTTGTTCTGGGAACATTTTTCATTATCTTTAAACAAAATTGCTGGCACAAAAGCCTTTAAGTCGATGAGATTCTCATAGAAGTTTCTAGCATCTTCATCTTCCCAGATACCCCCCTCCAGGTCATATTCGCCAGGTTTTCCTGGTGTGAAAATATCAATACCGGGTCCGTGTTCTGCAAAAAGAGTGAAACCGTAAGAAAGTTACTTACAAAAATTTCTCACCTTCTAAAGGGAGGCAACTTTAAAGATTAACAAAAATACTTTTAGAAATATGTTAACCGATTTATTACTACCACTCTTTTCACTTAAATATTGCAATGTATAATTTAAAGTGCTTTTAATAATATCAGGTATATGAGTATCTTAAAATTGTAAATTTAGCATTGATAGAAAACACAAACTGTCAGAGTGAAAAGTCAAATCAAGTCAAATCAAGCAACATGTTATGTGGTATTAGAAAGGAAAGCTATAAGAGACTTTAACTACAGTAGCATAAAAAGTAATTGCTTGGAGTATGGTGAACTGTACCCCACTGAATTTTAAGAACAGAAGTTTAAAAAGAATAATTTCAAATTTAGAGGCATTCAAGAAATACAGCCTTTTTAAGCTCAAGATCACTTCAGACAAAAGATACACTTCCGGTTTCAACATCTCAATCTAAAATTTGAGATTCATTAAGGCACTGAATAGCTCTGCCAATTAAATCCTGTACTTCTCAGGAGGTCAGGGAGCCACCTAGCGACTTACCTGGCTTAACAACATATTCCTGCTCATAACATCATGAACCCAAAATATAATTCATACTCATTTTTTAACAGTATCGAGTTTTAAAATTCTAACATATACAGTTCTTCAAATATTAACAAAAACTGTTAAATGGAAATTATTAGGTTAAAAAAGAATTAAATTTCCCCTTTATTCCTACATTACCTGAAACAAATCAAAAGAGAGATTACTTAAGTCACCATAACTACACAGCACATTTAGTAGTTACAGATACATGTTAGGTTTAATTACTTTAATAAAAAACTATATATTGTTCACTCATTGATATCCTTTAAAAGGGAAAGCCTAAATAAAACGAAATCAATGGAAAGAACGCATCTGTAACAGGGTTTGGTTAGCTTTCCCACCACATGGAAGCAAAGTCCAGCATCCTGTTTATTTGCATTAGAAGACAGCCTACCCTCAGGTGTTGGTTTCTCTTGAGGAAGGTCAGGCATGTTTTCATCCAAAAGATCAGCTAGAGATTGAGAATTTGCCAACAGCTTCTGATACGACATTGCAAATTCCTCATACTGCTTGTGTCGATCTTCACTCAGCTCTCCCTTGGAGTGAAGAATGCGCCTACGAAAATTAAAGTTACAGTAAGATGGCCTTTTTTATTAAAATACATTTGAGCTATGCTGAACCACTACCAATTTCTCTGAGCAAAGCTAACCTCCCATCTTTGAGAAAACTATGAGAATTCTAGTTTACATCACAATAGCAAAAATTTCAGCGATGCTGGTTTTTTCCAAACCATACTGAATGACCAACATCAACATCATTGAGGGTAGTACAGTCACAGAAGCTCTAACTTCTAATATCCAAAGAGAAAGGCTAATTATTTTTTTCCCATAATTACCCTGTCTCAGCCCTGCACTACAAAAAGATTTTTGTAATAAATTAAAACATTCAACTGGATAAAAGTTGTTTTCCATCTGTTACAATATATTTCCCTGTTGTTCAAATAATTAAATGGGCAATCATTGCCAGGAGGCTCAAAAAAAGTTACACATTAAGACCCGCCCATTTATTTTCCAACAAACCAAGTTATTTCAAATCTATCGGTCCAAATTAAGAGCAGTTACATTCGCTTTTTCGCTTGCTCTTTGTTTTCTTTTATGAAACTATCCATACTTATTTAAAACTCTCATTTTCAAAATTGAAATCTGTTGTCAAAAGCAACTTGTATTTGAAGGAACACAATCACTGCTTACAAGCGCACAAGAAAGCAGTTTCAGGATTACATGCAGAATAGTACAAATGATTCTTACCAAATTTCTTACCAAACTACAATTAATGCCATCTTGGATTTTAGACCAAAAAAAGAAAAAAATACCAAGAACTTTTAGTAGCTTGAACCAGACATACAGAAAAGGCAATTCCTGCTAGTACAAAGCTTGACCCAGAAGACCGATGGAAGACTGCCACCCTTGATTTTGGGTTAAGTAAGAATAGGCTGGTTGCTCATCAGCAACTGTCTGGTTTGTCCTCAACTAGGGCGGTTCTTATCTGGATGAGGCACGGCCAATTCTTTACCACCAAGGGCCACTGCATGTCACACGCTGTGCTGTTTGGGGGCCCACTACAGCAAAGATACAATTGGGCTCAGATCCGTCACGGACTTTCAAACGGAAGCTGACAGAACGAGCTTGCCTTGGAAATTTCTAGGACCTTGAATAATGCTTGTAACATTGGCCTAACTAGCCGTAACCGCTGACGATTCAGCCTGCACCGAGACGAAAGCATCCGAAGATAAAGTTTGAAATAAGGTGCAAATGTCTTAACTCCTAAAGCAGGTTGCATCATTACATTATCACTAGGCTTTTATTACGCAATAAGTATACAATCACATTCTTGCCAAAAGACCCAAACATTTTATGGCATAAAAACTCTAAAAGAGCTAAAGCAATGTAAGTTGAGGGATAACAATCTTGGCTTTTTTCCAGTTCCAGATTAATTGTAAAACAAGTCATCTTTGCACACAACATATTCACATGGTGAGCAACAAAATCCCTATGTGCTCAGAACCAAAACTTGACACAGGTTGCTAGAGATAAAAAGTAGCAACGCTAGCAAAAGTTCTATTTCTTGACCCTCTTACAAAAACACGCCTATGGAACACGTATTACCTGCTCCTAATAATAGAGCAGGAAAAATTAACAACTTGAATAACCACTGACAATTTCTAAAGTGCAGTAGCTCAGTTTGGATTGGAGGAACATTTTAAGCGTCAATTCATAGCCTTTTCATGGAGACAACTATCCATTAGGTAAATATTTTAAGTTTAAAACACACCTCAAACACAAGCACTGAGGCTCTGTGCTATTATTAAAAAACAAAACAGCAAAGCGCTGTAACAGTACAAGAGTTTCAGTTCTCAGTTCCGGTTCCCAAAAGACAAGCATTAACAAATCCAAGCAAGGTAAAGCATACGGAACAAACTTTCAAAAATGAATTGCGCTTTTAAACACAATTAGAAGTACAGCATACAGGACTTCTTTTACTTTACATCTCTGCAGAATTTCACGAAGTGCCACAACCCAAGTTCAGCAGACCTTAAAAACATCCTTAATTTAGACAAAATAAATTTCTTCCATATCTAACACTCATTTTTGAAAACTCACATTAGAGAATTTGGGAATCAAGACGTTTCCTTCCAATGACACGGCCTGCAGATTTGGCTGTGCAACCAAACAAACATCAGGTTCTACTGTCAAAGTGTAACTCAAGGTAGTTTTCCTAATTACCCACTCGCAGAAACCCTCATGTCTAATCATGCTTTAATTTTACCTAAACGATTCAGCATGTAACACGGCACGAAAGCAGTGCTAAGGTTAGCATATTAATTTTCAACTAACTTAACCAATCTGTACAGCTCGAGTTACTTCACAGTCACTCTCTTGACACAGGTAAATTCAAGAGGTATTCGCTTGACAAAATGTCACACCCTAAACACATGACTCTTGATGCACAGGAGGGAACAGTGCACTCCCTGTTCACTTCACCAGTTCTGCTGTAACAATGAGAATAAAAGCTGCTGCTATCAGCAAAGTGCATCGGCTTTTCAAATACAGAGGACCCTTTTTTCCCAATAGGATTATTCCTTTTTAAAAAAAACCACCATAAAACAACAAACCAACAACAAAAAAGTCCCAATAACACATCACCACAACCCCTTTTCATAAATCTACAGTTTAGGAAGATTTTTATATTCGGAGACTTTGTGTCAGACAAGTTTATGTCTTTGACCTCATCCATGCCCATCCATAGCATGCAAACGTGAAGCATCTCTCCTGTTTTTTGTTTTGGGTTGGGGTTTTTTTGGTTTGGGTTTGTTTTTTTGTGGGTTTTTTTTTTTTTTTAGGGGTTGGAAGGGACCTCTGGAGATCATCTGGTCCAACCCCCCTGCCAGAGCAGGTCCACCTACAGCAGGTGGCACAGGATGGCATCCAGGCGGGTTGGGAATGTCTCCAGAGTCACAGACTCCACCACCTCTCTGGGCAGCCTGTGCCAGCACTCTGCCACCCTCAGAGGAAAGAAGTTCCTCCTCATGGTCAGATGGAACTTCCTATGGTCAAGTTTGTGCCCGTTACCTCTTGTCCTGTCACTGGGCACCACTCAAAAAAGCCTGGCACCCTCCCTTTAAGTATTTGTAAACATTGATGAGATCCTCCCCTCAGGCTTCTCTTCTCCAGGCTAAAAACACCCAACTCCCTCAGCCTTTCCTCATCAGAAAGATGTTCCAGCCCCCTCATCATGTAATTGTTACAGATACATTGTAAGCAAATAAAATTAGACAGGAAAGTTTTTTGATGTTTTGTATCTTTAACAAAACTTACTCCCCATCTTTTAATAAGCAGCTAAAATAAACATCTCAGACAACAAATATCAGGATTATCTTCATCCAGTGATATACTATACTTTTTCATATTCCTTTCCAAAACAAAGCCTTGCACTGAAGTTCACAGGGATAATTCAGATAAGGTGCATAAAGGGTCTCTAGTCTGATCTACGCAAAGTAGGCTCAATGATGAGATCGGACCAGGCTGCTCAGGGCTCTATCCAGCCATTTTTATCCAGTTGTGCAAGTAAACATTAAAGTATATTTCCCTCTCCCAGATGACTTGCATGCTTTCTTCTTCATGATTTCTTAACATTCTTCATACCTCTTGGATTTTTTTTTAACTTTATTTCCTATCTTACAAACTTTAGAACAGTCACGTATTGAAATCCCAGCCAGAACCAATGTGTCCAAAACCAATTATAATTGTGACAGTATAGAAGTTTATATTCATTAACTTTAGAAAAACCTCAACTACTAAGTCAATAATACACTTTAAAGCAATAAGGTACTTGTAGAAATAATGGTAGCTCAAAAGTCAGTTTAGGGTCCCGTGAAATACAGCGCTTAGCTGACCAAGACTGGATAGGACTGCAACAGAACACCCATCAGCACAACTGATCCAAGTTTAAAGCCTTGGTTTGGGAACATCAAATTTCAAGGCATTGCAAGAGTACATTTGGCTCTGACTGACGTTCAGCCTTTTACTCGAAACCTGTGCCTACACACTGCAACACATTCATTCTGTCTGCCTGGAACGCTTCCAAAAGGATTTAAGAATAACCCTGTTTTAAGATGAGCAGTTGTGTTTAGACTGGTTTCAATAAGGACAATTCAGGATGCTTTAAAAAAAGCAAACAATTATTAAACAATGCCATCATGGCAGAAATTAAATTATTCAGATCTGAAAGGGGTGTATATTCATATTCTTCAATATTAGTATTACCTATAGACATTTCAGAGGATTTGAATCAAATTGCCTACACCCTCCAACATTTTAATATATAAAATTTGTCCACATTGAAGTGTAAGGGATACCTTGTTAATCTAACCTATTTTTTCCTCTATACTTGTACACTGAAAAGAAAAACAAACAAGCCAAAGCCATTGTGGCATATGCTCCGGTAGATACATGCGGGTGGAAAGGGAGAAATCAGGTTGCGCCAACTGGAAAAGGACAGTACCAGCTGGAAAAGTAACATTACTCTCAAGCTGCCAAGTGAGCATCACCAAACTAATAGAGTGAAGAGAAGTAAAGCTAAAGGTCAACCTCCATTTTCCTTAAAGATATTCAAAAAGTCAGTTTGGTTTTTGGTTTTTTAAGTATTCAGAGCAAATTTAGAATTTTTTTTAGATACACTGCAAAATACACTTATCTTCTGCACATCACTAACAGACTTTGTTTACAAATACTGCAACAAATCTAGGCAAATTCATCAATAAACTATTTTTTTCTCCATAAATAAAAAGCAACATTCGAGTGTCACCTGTTTTGTCTTTCAATATTTTGTAGCTCCCTGTGGTCCCTTTTCAGATGTTTGGTCAAAGACGTAAAGTATTCCTTCAACAAATTCTGGAAGGGCTGTTGTTTCTCTGGGCTAATTATCTCACTAGGAGGAAAGCTCAAGTTAAACTTCTCTGCAACAGTTTTTACTTTCCTTGGTACCAAACCAGCAATGTCATCTCCACAGTGCCGACAAAAGCTGATAACCACAGACACATGCGTGTGGGATTCTCGATCAGCGTTAATAATATTTTTAAGCTGCTCATAGATTAAAGACAGACCTTCCTTGTCAGTGAAAATCCCAACTATTGTCAATTCTGCAATGAAACGCAAATCAGTTCTTAACTTGGTAATGTTAGGAGTCTTCTCTTCCTTCCTTGCTTCAAAATGTTTTTTCCAAGCCTGAAGTAACGAAGGAGCAAAATCAGCATAGCGCTGGTGAAAGAGGGAACACAAGTGCACAGCGCAGTTCACATCTGATATTTTCAGTTTGGCTTCCACAATAGAAGCTACCGCTTCTGCAATGTATTTGCTTAAATTCAGGCTATTAAAGTCATGGGACAAGGAGTCCCTTTGTTGCTCTGTAATGGTTTTTAGCTTCTTGACAAAAGCTGTGTTCTTCTTCAGACTGGAATCTAGTCTGCTGAAGAAGTTCTCCTCTGGGCGGTTCTCTGGTGCATTCTGGTTTTTGCTGCGAAGCTCCTTTCTTGCCTGATGGCGCTCCCAAGCCTCCTGATGGAGCTGATGTGCTTCCTCTTTTTCTCTAAGAGAAATTAAAATTAGTTTTATTTCATTACAGAACTTTACTTTCAGGTTAACAGTTCAAAGAAAAAAAAAAATCATTCACAGTTTGAAATGCTCCAGTAGTTCTAAATACCGTTTTCCATTAATACTCTATTTTTAAATATTTAACAAGTTAATCCTAGAAAGCTAAGCATCTGCTTCATAAACTACTGTTGAATTGTTTGCCGCAAAAGGCATGTACTCCTTGTTAAAAAAACTAATTTCTCAAATATTTCTACGCAGAACATAATAATCCCAACAGGCTTAGAAAATATAAACATAAAACTCCATTTACTGCTGACAGAGATGAAGTGTTTACAGAAGAGGACTACAACCTTTCAACAGGTTACTGTATTACACAGTTAAGGGAAATCTTTTATTCCCAGACTACTGGAATCACACAGAAAAATTTAAACAAGTGAAATACATCTGTCCCAGCTAGAATTCAGCTATGACATTGTCTCAGTCTTAGCAAGTGACATATTTCAAACACAAGAATGTCTGGAATCTTGGCTTTATTGGTCTAAAGACGCTACATTCAACACTGTAGTACCTTTTGATAACACAGTACAAAACCACCTTGATAATATCACATATTAAACTGCCAGGCTACATTTTGTGTTTGCCATCCAGGTATCAATTGTCTATGATTGATTAAAAGCAATTGCAGCAATCCCTCATGGTAGATTTGCTCCTGTTATGGTCCATGGACCTCTTAAGAGCCTGTATTCCCATTTTATGACTGACATTTCTCCATCTTAAAAGAAATTGTGCTTCTTATTCAACCATATTCATCCACTACACGGTCATCCCATGGAGAACATTATCATAAACTGTATTAGAGACTAAAGTAACAGACATTAGAGGTGAAAACTCAAAACTACATGGAAGTCATAAAGCATGCTCAGCCATGTAAAATTTTTAACACTACACACACAATGTATTACAAGTAATTCAAACAGTTAATCTTTTATAATTCTGCCCACAACCCTGACAGGACTACAGTATGTGACACAACTATTAAAAGACAACTTACTTCAGTTGAGCAGCAGCTTCTTCTTGTTTCTTTTTCTCTTCCTCCTCTTGTTTCTTTTTCTCCTCTTCTTCCAGTTTCTTTTTTTCTTCCTCCTCTTTCTTCTTTTGCTCTTCTTCTGCCTTTACTTTATCCTCTTCTTTTTTCTTCCGCTCCTTGTCTTCTTTTTTCCTTTTATCCTCTTCCAGTTTTTTCTTTTTATCTTCAGTAACCTTTAAAGTCTCTCTCTTCATGCCAACCTTGACATCTTCTTTTGGCTTCTCCCTGGTGCTCACTGGTCGCCTTTCACTGAATTCTTTTTCTTTATTATTTAACAGAGATTCTTTTTCTTCCATATTTGCTGGCTTTTTGCGCTCAGCTGGCATTGTGTTACCCTGGCAAGCCTGCAAAAATCACAGGAAAATAAGTACTTTTAACTTGTTGATCTATAAAGACACTTTCACAGCCCACCCATACTCACTTGGTTCTTAACTAGGTAAGACAACTCACAAATGCCTGACTAATCAGAATAAAATAGATGTTTAAGCTAAGTTTTCTTGAACTAAGGAATGGACCTAACAACAGGGAAAAGCTAACTATTTTGTTATAGTGTTATACTGCAAAGTCATCTTCAGCATGAATTGTGAGGTAAAAACATGTGAAGTTTCTGCAACTTGAGGAGTACAAGATCTTGGAACATAAACACAAGCCCATTTGAAAAAAAATCCAGGACTGATGAAAGCAAAGCACCCCCAACTTAAAAATGAATAAAAATACTTGATTAATCAGCATGCACCTGCACCTCACTGACCTTTCTACACACCTCCTAAGAATACTCCCCTTTCCACTACCTCTACTTAATATCGTAGGCTAATGCAAGTTAGAGAGGACCTCAAGTGGTTCAAGCTCCTGCTCAAAACAGGGTCACCTCTGAGGTCAGACAAGATTGCTCCAGGCTCCACTCCGGAAAACTGCCAAGGAAGGACACTGCACAACCTCTCCAGCCAACCTGCTCCAATGCCTGTCTGCACTGTTAAAAGGCATCCTCTTGTTCCCCTCCTTCCTTACCTCTCCCAAGATTTCCCAAGTCATCTCAAGCACTCTTCCTTATAGCACAAGCACCAGCTGGAAAAGCATACTGTGTTAAGATGTACGCACAAACCTCCCCGCCAGCAGAAAAAACGGAAACAATAGCAGAAAGACTACAATTATCAAGAGTTATCAAAGGCTCCAATTTATAACTCTTTCTATTCAACTGATGTACTGGGGACTTGTAGGAGCTTTAGCATCTTTGGGGTTTCTAGTGCTCTAAGCTTTAGTTTCAGTTTGCTAAGGATCCAAAAGATAACAAATGCTGAACAAAAAAGAAGAGAATCACAGAATAATTTAGATCAGAAGGAAAACACTGGAGGTCACCTAGTCCACTCCCTTGCTCAAAGCAGGTCAAATCAGATCAGGGACCTGGCTAGGTAAGCTTTGAGTATCTCCAAGGATGGAGATGCAATGGCTCTCCCTGGGTACTGGGTTCCAGTACCTGAGTAACTCGAACTGTGAAAAAGCTTTTCCTAATACCATCCTGGAATCTGCTACAGCTCATCGTGTGTCCATTTCTTCTTATCCTATCCCCATACAGTTTTGAGAAGAACCCAGCTCTATCTTCTCTATACTCTCCCGTTAGATTGTTGTAGACAGTTAATAACACTTCCCCCTCTGTTCTTACAGATGAAGAAACCCATTTCTCAGTCTCTCTTCAGGTATGTCTTCCAGCCTCCTAATGATCTTGGTGTCCCTCTCATGGACTTGTTCCAGCATGTCAAAGCTTTTCTTGGAACCCAGAATCTACAACTGGACATGGTGTCCAGATGTGGTCTTGTAAGTACCAAATAGAGGGGAAGACTCATCTTCCTCAATCTGTTGGATAACCCTTGTTATTACAGTCTAGAATGCAGCTGGCCTTAATGCAAGGGCATTCTGCTGACCCGTGTCCAGGATCAGACAGAGCCAGACAGAACTGAAGGAGGCAATTAGAACCACCAAAGCCTTATTTATTTCGGGATAAATTAGTTTCTTAAAATAAAAAAATAACTTCCACATATTTTCATGTTTCAAGTTAAATGCATACCTAGGTGGGACTCGTGGGACATGACTGCATGTGATCCTTTCCTAACAACCACCACTTAGTTTTTATTAGTAACACTAGTTTGATTCCCAATTGCCACCCCTACTTTCGCCTTTCTAATATTTTACTCAGACTGAGTGATGAAAATATGCTAGATTCACATCTTTCTTGCATCTACTCAACAAAGTGGTTAATGAGATACTTACATTCCAATCTAATGTAGAGTGCTTCTAGTATTTTTGACTATTTTGGAAGATATCTATAAATGAGACAACACGCTAAAGAAAATCTCTGTTTCTAACGAAGTATTCCACATTCCCTCCCTCACCCCTAAACCATAATGATACAGATTCATATACTGACTATCCCATATGGAATGCTGCACTAACATTTTTCAGATGTTTTTCCAGGTCTTCTGAAGAAAAAAATTGTTTGCAAAAATTCTCAGTATATTCAGATATGAGCAGAGAGAACTTTCCAAGGGAGAAACTACTCGGGACTAGCCCTCTTAGACAGCAATTGGACACAGCACCAATGAAGAAATGTTTTGACACTGATTTACGAAGTGAGACCTATCAAATCTGCATTGCTTAAACACCAGCAAATATGGCTCCCTGATAGATGTCTACAGCTAAAAGGTTTCACAGCTTAACATCTCAGAACTACTTGGATTTCCAAAACACTGTTCTACCTAGTCTTAAAACAGTACTATTATTAAATCAGTACTTAACAAAAAACCCCCCCCAAAAAAAAACCCAACCAAAACAATAAAACTCAAACAATTAAGCAGCCCCCAAGCTCCTTCATATTAAAGTTTTGAACTAATTTTACCATTTCCGTAGGCCGGTGCAGTGGGACCTGTTCTTCACAGATCCAACTGGAAGATGCAAGTCCTCTACATGTTCTGTTTCAAATTGAACAGTAACAGTTTATTAATCTTTTCTCACTATGAATCCACATTGGAAATTCCATCAGTTTGAGACAGCTAAACTCTCTCTCACACTGTTTTAGCAACTGAAAAAAAAAGGGGGTTGAAAGGGAAGCTTTTAGCATTTAATCTTACTAGTAAGATATTACTGTGATGTTTAAGTCCATTGGAACATTGTATAAGACTCTCCAATAATTGTTTTAAAATGTTTTTCACCAAGAAGTCTATGAAAGGAAAAAATATCAGCTACACATGTAACTTTTAATAACATGGTCACTTACGAAAACCATTACAGTATTCAAACTCTTACTAATTTAGGAACCAAGAACTCTGTTTTAAAGAGGTATCTGACATGTGCTTGTATGAAAGCAAAATAGAGAAGATGGGATAAAAAGAAAAGGGATGGAGCATAATCACTTACATTGTGATTCCAACCACAAAGCAGTATTATCTGCTTTTTTCCCCCCCGTAAACACTGGTGACCAAAAAAACACAACCCCAACAATCTATTTATGATAGATTTCTGTCCTGTATCCCAAATACGTGTTACAATATTCCTCACTACCTGCTAGGTATGTAGCTCCTTATCTGGCAAAGCCTTCTGATCCTCATGCCAGCTCATTTATGCCTACCAACCACCGGTGGCAGGAGGCAGGCAATGAGTGCGGTTGCTGCCTCCAAGCTACACACACCGATTCACCGGTCAGCACGCCAGCCTCAGCTAACAGCACAAACAGAACTGTCCACCGAGCCTACGCTACAGCCCTTCCCTCAGCAGGAATGTTAATTTAGACCTTGTTACTTTTCCTCAGCTGCCAGCTATCACAAGATCTGTAGAAAGTTTACATCTTCAGAACATCCGCCTGATTGACTGAAACCGGCAGAAAGGTTCAAACGCTGCGGGAAGCAGAGAAAAATGAAAATAAGACCAGCAGCAGGTTTGCTTGGGTCTCTTTTCCATAGGAAATACGGCTGAAGATGCGCAGTTTGTTCCAAATTAAGGGAACGGTAAGGAAACATTAAGAGAAACTTAATCATTAAGAGAACTTCTATTTAATACCTAACATTTCTGTGAATGTACTGATGAAAAGGCAAGATAATGACATGAACTCATAAGCCAATAGATGGGAAGAAACGGCACTCACAGATGAAAACTAGAAAGGACAGAGAAGACAGATACAAGACAAGCATTCCTTGTGCTTTTGGACTCTTGGCAGTCCATTTCTGTTGTGACATTTAGATGTTTTAACACTCTACCTTCTTAGTTTCATCACTTACAGATGCAGCTTTTCCAGAGGAAATTACTTCTCCTAATTTTTCAGTATTTGACCTACTTTAACTCACTCTTACCTAAGAAATGTTTTACCGTACCTGAATTTCTACTTAGTTCTTTTCATACCAATCTCAGAATTTGAAAAACTGACGGGATTGGATTCCTGACTCTAGGCTCAGAAACTTAAGAAACAGGTCTTAAAATACACAGGCAACATTTAAGAAAAAGCATCTATGTACTTACTCTCAAGGAAACCAAAGATTCATAAAAGGTACTCAGCATTGCTAACCCAGTCACCATTCAGAATGAAAGGATAAACATCAATACATTGGCCTGATATGCTTAAATCCTCTCAAATCAATAAAAACAGCCTATTGCCACAGACTGCAGTTATCACAAACCAGAATCTCAATCCTTGCAAACACAAGTACAGGGTGAAGAAATAAGCTTTATTAAACTAAGAATATTAAGACTTTTCACATTCTTTTTTAAATTGATCACATAAACATTCCTTTATGCTACTCTATCACAAAAGCGGTAAGACAGATAAAGAATGCAGGCAGGATGCAATGTCCAACTTCTGACTGGCTAAAAAACACTCAAAGAGCAACAAACCTGTTTGTTGTTAGAAATCACACCACTAGAAAACTGAAAGTTTCGAGAACTGAAATGCAATTAAGGTTTCCATTAAAGTAAGGGAAGGAATATAAGAAAAATACCATTTTCAAGTGGAAGAAAACAAACCTAGCCACAAGTTTTGAAAGACGAGGCACCGAGCAAGACAGGAAATTATAGTGCAGAGAAAGAAGCCCCCCCTACACACTGGCAGGGAAGGCAGGCCTGCCTAGCCAGCCGGGCAGTTTTACTTTCGATTCCATACGTCTCGGAGAAAGCGTTTTGCTGTCAGATCTGCAAGAACATGCTTTTCACTGGGACAGGAAAAAAAAAAAAAAAAAAANAAAAAAAAAAAAAAAGGCCAAACAGAAAAGCCACTAAATATACGCGGAGCAAGAGACTTCTTCTCTAATAACCCTCCTCGCTTCCTCCTGGACGCCCCAACACACGTCAAGCCAGGCAGGCAGGCTCGCCGACAACCCAGCCACCTCCTCGGGCTCTGCCTTCCCTTCCGAGAAAAACCGGCCACCTCGCCCCGCCGCCTGCCCACCGCTTCACCCCCCAGCTCTTCCTCCTCCTCACCGCCCCCTCCGCCTCGGGACGCCTCAGCCCCGAGGAACCCCCTCCGCGCGCCGCCTCACGGCCCCCGCCGCCTCCCCCCCACCCCGGGCCCNCGATAGGAAAGGCGGCGCCGCCTCACCGCCCCGTCGCCGCTGCTCCGGAGGGCTCGGCCAGCGGCGCTTCCCGACGGGCGGCGGTCAGGCAGCGCGCAGGGCAGTCCCGGGGCGGGGTCCTGACGGCGGGCGGCCCCGCTCGCGTTACGGGGAGGCTGCGGAGGCGGAAGTGGCGGAGGGAGAGGGCGGTGCCGGCCCTTACGGCGGAGGGGGGCGAGGGGGGGATGGATGGATGGATGGAGAGGGGAATGGACCTTGAGCGGCGCTTCCTTAGTAGTCCCGGGGCACGGTTCGCCTCGTCGCCCCGCGTGACGTCGCTGTCGTGACGTAGCTTTGGCCGTGAGGCGTCAGGGCGCGTCGCGCTGGTCGTGGTCGTGTCACGGGTGGCGGCTGTGAGGGGGGGCTGCGCGGCGGCCGGGGCGCCCGGTGCTGCCTGAGCTGAGCTGCTGGTCACTGTGATAAAATAGCGGGAACGACAGGGCCGTCGTACCGGGTTACGGTGTAATCCGATGACTTCATGGATCTTGTCGGGTTTTGTGTGTTGTAGGCTAAATCTGGTATCGCCACGTCGTCCTCCTGCCCTGTCCGGTGTTACAAAGACATTTTACAATGGTAAATTTAGTCGCACAAAACCTCCACATTTACTTGAAACACCCATGATCTGTGTCGCGATCCATGTTGTGATCCGGGTCTGGGCACGATGTCACCCCTTGGGCAACCCTAAAGTCGCCCGAGCTGGAAAATGCTGCTGCAACCCTGACTTTCAGAGTGTATCTGGTATTTATTCTGCATTTAGAACCCAGATTCTTAAGCAGTGAGGTTTCTGACAGAAGCTTTTTCTGAGGGATGGCAAAGTGTTGACACCCCTCTAGACTTAGAACCAGCACACACAAATACTTGGCCACGAAGCAGGCGCAGGCCTGGATGTGCATAATGAGATTATTCAGCTGTTAAAGCCACCTTTTATTCAGAGGCAAGAGTCAGCCCAAATACAAGACTGTTTACTGATGCAGAGTTTTAGGTGTACTGTGCCAACTGGTGCAGGACTAGACAGGTTTTGTTGGTTTTTTTTTTTTCCCAGGAAAGCGCTCTCCTCCCTGTTTTTTAACTTCATTGCTCATTTTGCAGGTACATCTAAAAATTTATTTCTGGAAAAGTCTGAAAGGATGAAGTCAGGCTTGTTATTTACACAGATCATTCAAGTGTCCCTGCTAAACAAGGATTTCATTTACTTGCTGAAGTATCTTGAGTTACCAGGTTGATTAAACTCATTAGAGTGGAGAAGGTTCATGTGCTAAACAGAAAAAAAAGGGCTTAAATGGGGAGGGTAGCTCCATATTGGTGTTGGCACTTTATTTTCCAAAGCCACCAATCCTGTAGCCTGTCAGTGGATGCCTCTGAATGACTCTTTTTTTGGTCTGGTTTGAAAAGGCACACTCAGCGTTACATTAGGCTTAAATATCCGTTTTGTTTCAGTGGCATTATGTCAAGAAACATTGGCTTATTTTCTTTTGAAGCATGATATTGCTGCCTTCTCTAACATAAATAAAATGGGCCATCACTACAATTTTGAAGGGAAACAAAAGCTCCTTCTGTATTTATACCACATTCCCACACAGCTACGACTCTGTTAGAACTGTCTTTTGTAAAGACCGCACAAGTAAATCCTGCTTTACCTTTGTCCAACAGCTCAGAAAGCTTTTTCTTATAAAATACCTGTTTCATTGGTGTACATACTGATCAGTTTTCCTACTAACTTACCAAAAAGAAAACCAGGTAGACCAAATTTCCTGAGTCTCAGATACAAAGCATGCCTTTCATATTTTTTGATTCCTGAAGCTCTTCTTCCTAACTTTTTCAATATGTTTCCTCAATTACTGCACCAAACATCCACACAGTATTCAGAGAGGAATCACAGTTTTGCCAAATACCGGCCTAATGTGGAATCTGTAGGTGTGCTCAGTATTTCCTTGTAGCCAAATCCAGAAAATGATCTTTTTTACCAAGTGAGCCAATATTCACGTAACTTTATTTAGACCTGTCTGTTTTATTCATATGATTTTTGGAGATTATTTATAGTCACTGTTTGCTAGAAAGGAGCAACATTTTAGTGCACGTACTTTTTCAAGGTGTACAAGTTTGTGTCTAGTGCTGTTAAAATAAATCACAATTGCTTATGTCTGGTCCATCTCGACACCAAAACAACCCTTCTTCACCACATACCTCCAGGTGACAAACTTTGCCAGGACTTTGTGGGTGGTTTTCTTGGGTTGATGTAACTACTATAGTGGCAAGGACTATAGTCCTGTTAGAAATACTCCCAGCTGCTGCTGATTTTCTATTTAAAATATTGCAAGATCTGCTAGGTAGTCAGTTGCATGCTATTTAGTATAGACAACCTTGATTTTGAAGCATTTCTAGTTTTCTTAGCCAGAACATGAGGTAGGACTGAATCGATAATCTTCTCTAGGCCAGGCTTTCTGCGCCGGAAGAGTCAGGCCAGGAGAGTCCCCTGGCAGAGCCAGAGCATGTGCCCTTAGCAGCAGCATTTCTGCTGGCACAGGTACCGCTTTCTCACATTTAGGCATGAACCAAAGTCAACAAAACCTTTTATTGACCTAGATACAGTTACAGCAAGGCTTTTGCCACGTGTAATCATGTCCTATGCAAGACGACTATGCTTGCAAAGGTCTGCAAAGTACTTTAAATCTTTATTAACTGAATTCTGAATCACAGAAAAAATCCAACAAGTTGACTTGATGTGATATATATTGCATAAACCCACGCTTAGGCTTGATTACAGCAGTAAGTGAACCCACATATACAAATATTCTATTATTTCATTGAGATCTACATTGTGTGACTGAACCATCTCATTTTGTCCTTTTTAACTTTGGAAGATTTTTAGTGTTCAAACCTATTTCTCCTATCAGTGTTAACTGGGAAATATTCAGCTAGCTCTCTATCCACTTTAAAGCAGAACCGCATTGATATCTGCTATTTGACTGATATTTGCTTAAGAAATGTGGAAAAGTATTTCATCATCATGCGATCCACCTGCAACATTTGTCTTTTTCCCCAAGCATAGAATAGAAATATTTAACTATGTCAACCTTTTCTGCCTCTTCACTGACAACACCACAAAATCATGTAATGTTGCAACATTACTTTCAAGGTTCTTTTGTTCTAATATATGTTGAAAAAAATCAATATTCAAGGGCACATTTCTACTATGTTTTACTCTCTTGGCCTCATGTCAACTGTCCTTCTATAGCTGTGTCCTTTTGCCTTCTTTGCAGCTTTGAAGGCCATTCACTTACTTTTCTACCAAATCATCTGTTTTAAATCTGCGTAAAACCAACTCTACAGGCCTCAAGGAACACAGGTGGCCCCTCTCCAAGAACTATGAATATCATAAAATCCCTGGCCAACTGTGGTGTCAGAACTGATTCTGTTGCAAAATCCAGCTCCACCTGTTCCAAAAGCACATAACCGCAGTTTGCTTTGAAAGAAAAAATACCCTTTGATTTCCCGGTTGTGAAGGCAATCCACAAAGCAGATTCACGGGCACAGCCAAGCCTGTGGAAAGGTAACTTGCTGGTACCCGTCCTGTCTCCCAGCCCTGCATTTACACAGTTTCCAGAATCATAGAATGGTTGAGGTTGGAAGGGGCCTCTGGTCCACCCCTCCCTGCTCAACCAGGAGGGCTACCTAGAGTCAGTTGTGGAGATGGCTTTTGACTGTCTCCCAAGGGTGGAGACTCCACAACCTCCCTGGATATCCTGTTAGAGCACTTAGTTACCCTAACAGTAAAAAGATGTTTCCTCATGTTCAGACAGAGCCTCCAGTGTTTCAGCTTGTGCCTGTTGCCTCTGGTCCTGTCACTGGACACCACTGAAAATAGCCTGGCTCCGTCTTCTTTGTACCCTCCACTCAGGTATTTACACATATTGATAAAAACCCCTTGTGCCTTCTCTTCTCCAGGCTGAACAGTCCCACCTCTCTCAGCCTTTCCTCATATGTGAGGTGCTCCAGTCCATCATCTTGGTGGTCCTTCGTTGGATTCTCTCCAATACATCTGTGTCTGTCTTGTTCTGAGGAGCCCAGAACGGGACAGTTGTGGCCTCACAAGTGCTGAGTAGAGGGGACCTGCTGGCAATACTTTGTCTAATGCAGCCCAGGGTGCCATTGGCCTTCTTTGCCCCAGGGGCACATTGCTGGCTCACGGTCAACTTGGTGTCCACCAGGACCCCACGGTCCTTTTCTGCCAAGCTGCTTTCCAGCTGGGTGGCCTCCAGCGTGCACTGGTGCATGGGGTTGTTCCTCCTCAGGTGTGGGATTTTTGCACTTCTTGCCGAACTCCATGAGATTCCTGTCAGCCTGTCAAGGT
Organism: Chionis minor; assembly: GCA_013398295.1. NCBI lineage: Eukaryota > Metazoa > Chordata > Aves > Charadriiformes > Chionidae > Chionis > Chionis minor. Next base: position 354,597 of record VZSF01009841.1, on the reverse strand, counting down.
CCCACTGGATGGCAGCACGACCTTCTCATGTATCAGCCACTCCTCCCAGGCTTATTTCATCTGCAAGGGTTCTGCGGGTACACTCTGCCCCATCATCCCCATCATTAATGAAGATGTTAAACAGGACTGACCCCACTGCAGACCCTTGGGGTACACCGCTAGTTACTGGCCTCCAATTAGACTTTGTGCCACTGATCTCCCGCCCCTGGATTTGGCCATTCAAGCAATTTTCAATCCGCCTCACTGCCTGCTCACCCAGCCCATGCATCAATGGCTTCTCTACGAGGGTCTTACGGCAGATGGTGTCAAAGGCCGAGGTGGACCATGGCCACCACTCATCTACCGGGCCAGTCACTTCGTTCTAGAAGTCCATCAAGTTGGCCAAGCTTGGTGAAGCCATGCTGAGTACTCCTCCTGTTCTTCACAATCTCATCAATGTTTACAAATACTCAAAGGGAGGGGACCAGAAGGAGGGGGCCAGGCTTTTTTCAGTAGTACCCAGTGATAGGACAGGGGGAAATGGGTATAAACTTGAACATAGGAAGTTCCATCTGAACATGAGGAGGAACTTCTTTCCTTTGAGGGTGGCAGAGCACTGGCACAGGCTGCCCAGAGAGGTGGTGGAGTCTCTGACTCTGGAGACATTCCCAACCTGCCTGGGCGCCATCCTGTGCAACCTGCTGTAGATGGACCTGCTCTGGTAGGGGGGTTGGACCAGATGGTCTCCAGAGGTCCCTTCCAACCCTTAACACTCTGAGATTCACGTGTTTGGAAATGGTTTGCAGGCACCCGAAAACTTTGGATGAAGCTTTTAGATTTCATTAAAACTTTGTTTCTCTGTAACTTGTGTCCTTTTTTCTTTTTGTCTTTTTTTTTTTTTTTTTGTCTTTTTTGGTAGGTTTTCCAAAGGTGATGAAGCTGCTATGTCTTTTCCCGGTCCAACCACAACCCATCACACCACACACAGAAGACTGAGCTTCGAGCACGTTTCAGGAGAGGCTTTTAATAGGGAATTTAGGCAGCCCCTTCTTAGGAGACGCCGGGATCCTGGAAGACAGTGCGGCAGCCGCCGAGAGGCTCGGCGAGGTACGGCGGCCGTTCGGGCTCGAAGCCGGCACACGGGCCCTACCGCACGGACAGNGCGGCTGGCGGCCATGGCGGCGGCGAGCGCCGTGCGCTGCGCTCTGTGGCGGGGCGGCCCGCGGCGCTGGTACCGCACCGAGCGGGGCGTCTACGGCTACAAACCGCGGAAAGCGGCGAGCGGGCGAGCGGCGGAGCCGCGCGGCGCTGGGGCGAGCGGCAAAGCAGGTCGGAGTCCATGTCCCCGTCCCCCCCGACTTCGCCGCTTCCCCGCGAGCGCGCCGGGCTGAGGGGAGGAGGGCGGCGGGGGCCGCTCCGGAGCGAGGGGAGTTGCTCGTCCCGCCGCCGTGAGGGGAACCGGGGTGGGGGACACGGCGAGGCGGGGTCTCCTCCGCCGTGAGGGGGGACCGGTGAGCGGCGAGGCGGGGTCCCCGCCGGGGCCGGGCCCTGCTCTGGTCGGCAGCCCCGCGCTCGCCTCAGGGAGCCGGCGGCCCCCGCGGACGCCGAGGGGCCCAAACTCCGAGGGCGTCGAAGCGTCAGTCTGAGGCGCTTTCTGTTTTGTTGCGGTTGTTTTAATGAGCGGCGTCCGGAGCTTTTTCTCGGGGCTCCTGGCGGCATTTCCCCTGCCGTGCGCCCGTGTCTCTCCCTTTTTTATAGTGTTGTGCTTGAGCCGGCCACGTACAGAGAATTGCCTCTGCTGAGGCAGTGACCGTGATGCTTTTAGCGCGGCCTTATAGCGCAGAAAAATAATTTCAAGAAGGGTTTCTGTGGTAGGACTATCCCTGCGTTAACACCTCGGGAGACTGGTTTAATTCCTACCGTCGCACAGAAGCAGGAGTGAAAGTTGTTTGTTAGCTCCAGGACACCGAGTCCCATCACTGAGTAGCCTCCTTGTTAAGCAAGGAAAGCGTTAATATAATTTTACGTTACGTTTTAAAAATAGCTTTCTTGCGAAGAGTCTTGTGGGAGACGTTAGGGTTTTGTTCTTCTGTTGTAGAACCCATTAGAGAAAGGGACCTGTAGGAATGCTCTGCAGGAACGTGACAGAGTCCTGGCAGTGGAAATGCCAATATTGGAGAAATAACTTTGTGGGATGGTTTCAGAAATTGCATTATTTTGGAAAATGAAAGGCTTCAGACTGGAATACTCTAAGGACTGTGCCTTTATAAGGATGAACCCCCTCCCGTTAAAACTGCATTATAAACTGCTTCCTATAATTAATTTGTAGCAGATTCTGCTTGCAATGTACTTTATTGGTTTACGGTTTATTGACCTGGTCTGTGGCATGTGCTCAGTGACAGTAGTGCGTGACCTTTCAGCTGGTCAAGTTTTGCTTATGTCGGTAATTTTTTTCACCTCAATGCAAAATGCCTGCAACAGTGTGTTGCTGGTGTCTGGTGAAAACTGTGTCCACATATTTGAGTTTTTAGTATATGTGGCTCAGCATGTGCACGTGCGGTTGGCTAATGGCTTCTGCAGACACAGCCTTTTTTTTTTTCTCCCTCCAAATCGTAGGACCTGAATTATTGTTAAGACCTTATCTTGTTGTCATTCCAGCAAGGAACAGGGAGGCACAAGCTGTATGATTTGAGTCGGCTGAGGAGATAAGACTTTGCACGCGGGCAAAGTAGCTGCCAGCTGCCCTTCTTGAGTTGTGAGAGAATATCCATGTGTTGGTGCTGGAAATGGGTGTGAGCACGTGTGTGATACTGTTCTGCTTTCTTTTTGTTTTTAGTTGACCATGCTCTTGCTCGTTTAATAACTGCATACGCTGAACATGGCCACAAAGCGGCCAAAATAAACCCACTGTTTGCTGGACAAGGTGTTATGAACATGGTACCCGAAATCCAAGAGCTGTCTGAAGTTCTTCAAGGGCCTCTTGTTACTACAGGTAGGTCTGTAGCCTTCTCATGGCAAACTGTCTTCACAGTTGATTTAGTAAGAGGTTATGACCGCTGCAGAAGAGCCAAATATTGAATGGCGGTTCAATCAGTAATGAACTGTTGGACAGAAAATTAACTTCAGCCTGCTTTTATGTTCGTTGCAGAAATCATTGTGTAATGAGTGGCCACCTTCTAGTGTCTTTGGAAAGCATGAAAATTTTTACTTGTTCTTACAACTACTGAGATTATACATTAATTTCTTGCGTTGCTGCAGTGTTTTATGATTTAACACTTTAGTGAAGCTGCCAGAGCCTTGGCACAGAAGTCAAGACTTGTCTTTTCTTGGATCTGTTAGACTCTTTCTGTGGCCTTGTATAAAGGAGGGTCTCTTTATGTGCTTTATTTTCTCCATCTGCAAAACAGGTGCTTATTTACTTGTGGTGCACCTGGGATTGGAGCTCATCCCTCTGAGCCACAAGGTACCGAGTCACAGAAACGGTAGCATTGTCTCATTTGTAATAAACTCTTTCAGAAAGGCATTTTGAGCACCTTACAAATAAGCCTGAGACCCTTATATTAAAAACATTGAGGTGTGCTTATAAAATAATTGTTGAGTTTTGTTTAAATGGAGGAAAGGAAGGCAAGACATTAATTTGTATGCTCAACATGTTAATATAATTAATTGCAAGACAACAGTTTAGGTCTTAGTGCTGTCCCCCAAAGTGGCTAATAACATTTATTTCCCACCAGGGCTTCTAAACATGGGAAAAGAAGAAGCTTCCCCGGAGGATGTGTTGGCTTACCTTGACCATATATACTGTGGACATATTTCCATAGAAACAAGCCAGCTTCCAAGTTTGGAGGAGAGAGAGTGGTTTGCTAAAAGGTTTGAAGAGCTAAAACAAGAAGCATTTACACCTGAAGAGAAAAAGCACTTGTGCAAACTGATGTTGGAGTCACAGGTACTTTGCTCGCTATTACTGGATTGTGATGGAGTCATGGAGCCTGTGTGAGCCCTTTACTGCTCCAGATACTCATGCAGAAAAAGAGCAATCGCTATCTTGAAAGCCTTTGACAGTGTGCAAGAGGAAGAAGTACAAGGTTTTGCCTGAAAAAGTGCAGTATGCAAATGCAGGAATCTCAGTGGAGGTTGTTGAATTGTCTTGGCAGCCATTATTGAAACAAATAGCGGTAACTTTTGGTTTGCTGTGATTACTTTGATAATTATTTCTAGGCAAATATTTCCAGCCAATTCCAAACTCAAAAGGCTTTTGGAACTAACTAGAACATACATTGTGTATAAAATGTATTCTCGTAACGTATATTCTTTATCATCGGGAGACACAAATAATGACCCATGAGTAATCAGTCTTCAAAAGTGAGATTCTTGTGGGCTAATAGCCTGACAGTTTATATTAAATGTTACTGGTGGGGATGCAAGGTTGGGCAGAGCTCTATGGAATTTTGTGCGTTGTTGTAGGTGTTCCGTGTCTTCCTTTCACCCTAACGCTGATCTGTTTTACTAGCTCTAAAACATCATGTGTCAGAAAGTTTTGGGAGAACAAAATAGAGTTGGACTGAGGTGTTAGCCATATAGCACTGGTAAATTTGCTGTTTTTCAGCAAAGTTACCTTTGTTCGATGCATTCTGTAAGGAAGTGAAAGATTTATGTATGTGAAAAATGTATAGAGAAAATTTATTTCAATACTTCTGTAATATGAAAAGCTTTTTTTTTTTCCTCGCCCCTTTTCTCCCTGTGTTATCCAGAAGGATGGAAAGGTAGAAGAGCAGGATCTGTGAAGGTGTCCCTGTTTCCAGTTTTCCAAGTGGAAGGAGTGTTTAATGTAGTATTTACCAATGACTAAACAGAAGTATATGGCATGTTTTTCCTTGGCAGTTAGAGGAATTTGACAGTGACCTGGGAGGTTGAAATGGGGACCGTAATGGATCCCCATTTTTATTTCAGTATGACCAGAACTGTATTTAGAGTGTAGAATTTAAGCCTGAATGGAAAAACTGCTTCTGTGTGTGATTAGTTTTGTATACATTATTCCTTAGAACTAAACATTGCTTAACTTAGAAGGTGTTCAGCAGTTGGCTCGGCTCTTTGGCTGTGGCTCAGTCTTCCCTTCTCAGTTACAGACTTCATTTATTTTCAGTCTTCAGTTGCAAAACACTACAGACACTTCCAGTGCTTCCAAAACTGTCACTTATGGGAGCTGTGTTAGGAGTAGGTGAATGGAGTGACATGGGAGGAGTGAGAGGAAAATGAAGTAAATACAGATTCATTTATTTTCTTTCTCTTGAGCATTCTACCTGGGTGCAAAGGACTATGTTCAGTAGTAATCCAAACGAAACGTTGTGCTTCTCTAGTACTTTGCACCTCAGGATAGTTAGTTTATACTGTACAAGAACACCACTCATTAATTTCCACCTAAAATAGGTAAGCCATCAAGGAATTTGTAAATTTCTCTGGTGTTATTTCTTCACGTGTCTCCTTCCATGTTAGAGACGGTTTGGTGCTCAACGCAACGTTTTTCTGCTTGAGAGGAGATACAAGCTGAGTTCTGTAGTCGTTATAGCTTCTGGTCTTAGGCTGTGTGGGTGGGGAACGAGTTGGGACTTTCAAGGGGTATGCTTAGGTTTCTACGTCCTAAAGGTACAAAGATAAATGATATTTCAATCTCACACACAGAAGTCTGCTACTTAAAATAGCCTAATACTGAAGTTCTCCTGTTTTTAATAGGAATTTGATCACTTCTTAGCCACAAAGTTTGCCACGGTGAAGCGGTATGGCGGTGAAGGAGCAGAGAGTATGATGGGTTTCTTCCACGAGTTGTTCAAGATGTGTGCGTACAGTGGTGTGATGGATATCATAGTGGGAATGCCTCATCGTGGAAGGCTTAATCTTCTCACAGGTTTACTTCAGCTTCCACCTGAGGTAAGAGACTTGCAGTCTCACTGACAGCTGCTCTGTGCCTGATTTATTTGCAATGATATAAAAACCTAGGAGTTTGTTGTGTTGCAAATGCTGAAGCAATAAAAGAGCTACCTGTGTGAGCGTGTATTCCCCTCCTGTCAGTACCTCAGCCAGATCTTCACAGGAGACTGTTAACAAGAACCCTAATGAAGGGCTTTATGTGCTGTTACCTGAACCATCCTGTTGATTTCAGGAGTAGGAGAGCACATGGTTCTACAAATGTTTTTCTTTTGATGTGCTAATGAATCGTAAAGGAAATTTAATCAAATTTGTTTCCACGCAGCTCATGTTCCGTAAGATGCGTGGTCTGAGTGAGTTTCCAGAGAATTCAGCAGCCATTGGGGATGTTCTCTCCCACCTGACATCTTCTGTAGATCTCGACTTCGGTTCGCACAGGCCCGTGCATGTCACCTTGCTACCTAACCCCTCACACTTAGAAGCAATCAATCCAGTGGCCGTGGGCAAGACACGAGGAAGGCAACAGACTCTGCTGGATGGAGATTACTCCCCAGAGAGCTCCGCACAGCCTGGAGACAAAGTTATTTGCCTACAGGTATTTTCCTCACAGTTTGTAACTGATCTTTGTAAGGCTTCCTGGACTAGTGTGTGAAGAAAAGTGGTGTATATAGAAATACCGAACAAAACTGAATTAATGTAGAATATCAAGAACTGGGATCCTGTTCATGGAGAAAGAGGAGAGCAAGGAAGATTTCTAGGTGACGTGTGCGATAATGGCATTTAAACAATTCCACTTCTAACATTTCTGAAGAACTGATTCTGGTACCTTCCTTCATTTTAGTAATACTCTGCATTGAAAGCCACATGTGCCTTTCCTCACAGACCACTTTTGCGTTTAAACCACCACTGTTAGCTTTCTTTTAAGTTAAATAGGTTTGGAGAAGAGCTGTCCAAAAGGTTGAAAAATGTACAGGAGGATTTAGAATTTTGTCGTTTTATCATGGTCCTGTTGAAGAGTCTGCTGGAATTGGCTTTTACTCCTTGAACTGTCTTTTATAGCTGTGAAGGCAGTCCTAAATAGTTTCTAGATAAGTTTTCTTTTCTTGCATTGTGTTCAACTTGGAAATACAAGTGAGTCAATCTCTTAAATGTTTTTAAAGCTGGGAGTAAAAACGAGTTGGGGTAGAACAACCTCGTATACAACCAGGTATACCTGCGAAGTATAATGAACATGGAGGAAGTTACAGGTAGCAGTGAAAACATATTTCAGTTAAATAAATGTTTTGCTTCCTTCTGGAAGGATGTGGATACTGAGGAAAAGCAGAAAGGAGAATATGAAATATTGAGAAAACTGGAGTTGGGGTTCTTACCGTTTGTATTTCTTTATTTAAGAAAAAAAAGGTTTTGGTTCATGCAAGGGCAGGAAGAAAAGTTTGCCTGTTGCGTCATCGTCTTGTCTGTCAGTGCATTTATGTCAGTTTGATAAGATATTATTGCTGGTTAGAGTCCTTCTGTCTCAATGCTAGATATTCACCATGTAGTAATGAAACTACTGTGACTCTAAACAAAGACTCCTTCAGGATAAATGGATGTTCCCTATGCAAGAAAAAATTAACTTTTTGGTTTTTGAAGAGGTGAGTGGTAAGGAGGGGTTGCACAGTAGAGAACAACAGCATTGAAGTCTAAGCTAGGAACCTCCCTGTTAGCAAACTGACTCAAAGTATTCCCAAAAGAAAGGAAATGTTTCATGTAATGTGAACATAAGGACTCGTGATTGTGTCTTTAAGAGGTCCAAGAGTTAGACTAAAAAAAAAGAGGGGGGGAAATTTCTACAGTTGTGATCGTTAGCTGCTCTCATTCAGCTAATCAAGAAGAAAAACATGACATCAGACACCTTCTCTTTCAGAATCTTGATTTGGAAATTTCTCTTTGGACTTTCTGTTTTCATAGTGCTTCCTCTTCAGAAAAAAGCACTTTCTCTCCAGAAAAAGTGTAGAAACTCTGAATTGAGGTTTACTCTGGCATTTATTCTATTCTTCCACTAGCCGGAGTGCCAGAGCTTGACGGTAAAAAGAGTAAAGATCGGCTGAGGTGCCGGTGTCAGTGGTGAGCCTAGTTCTCTGAATATCTTCTTTTCTGGAACTTCAGTGTACTCGGAATATATGAAGACTGTAAAACTCTCCTTGGTTAACGACTGTGGACACTTTTGCAATGTTTAATTGTCTGTCTCTTCTGAAGAGTGGCTTATTTCTCACATACCTTAATTACACTTCGTGAACATCAGGCAACTACTGGTCTTTATGATTTGAACTGAAATCTGAGAATAAGGTCTCCCTGAAATAAATGTCACATTTGACATTCCGTTGTCAGGGTCACTGTTTGATGGATTCAACTTGATGGTGACCTTGCTTTTATGTTCTTTGCTAATACTGCTCAGAAAAAAACATGCTAGCAAAAACTGTTTCCAGCTTTCTGCTAGAATGAGTAAAATCCTACCTGTCCCACAGGAATTGAATCCTCTGGGCTTTGAGATGTGTGTGAAGAGTCTTGTGTAGTTGGATAGTCATACTGCCTGTAGGCTTTAATGCTTTGGGGTGTACTGAAGGCCATAAAGCTCTTTCAGGTGTTCTAGGGTCTTCACTCAAATGGTGTCACTGCGATACGTAGCCTCCTTAGGCAGCAGAAGAAACCACAAGGGAAAAGTGAAAGCCCAACACCTGAGGAGCAAGTGTAGCATGGTGAGGGGTAGAGGGGGAATGCTGCGTTGTCTCTTTTGCAGTAGTTAACTCTGGTTTCCTGTGAAGCCTTTTAAAAAGTCTCTGTATCAGAACTGTGTAAAACCCAGTGCTGCCACTTCACTGGTTGATTACACCTCTGTTATCTTCCAGGTGTACTTGCACCTCCAAAACTCTCTTAAGGCTTGAAAGCATTATGCCGTAACTAGAAGGTAAAACTGTCATCTGGTTTCAGTAAGAAACTGCCTCCGTCTGCATAGTGACTTTGATCTGTAAAGGGTTGAATCTGCATTCCGATAAGCTGTGATCGTATCCATCAATGGAGAACTCTAGTTTCGAAACATCGGAATGCTCGATGATACCTGTTCTAGTATCTCTAGCCTTTTTGAAAACCTGGCTTGGATCTCACAGTAGTTTCCCCCGCCCCTTCCAAACTTTTGTTTTATTTGCAACGTTTATTTGCAGTTTTGAAATGTCCTGAAGAACTTAGGGTCTATTTCCTTCTGAAAGCTTTTATTTGCTTTTTAAGTGCTTCCATTCAGTTCCTTTTCCACTTTTTTTCCTGTTGTGTCTGTTCTTGTCTCTATTTGGTAAGGTGGGAGTAGGCACAAGTCCCAGTTCACCAGCGTTTAACTTTCAGCAAAGCATGTAGCGACTGCTGTGGTGACTGGCTTCTTTTTCTTTTTTTGGTGTTTTTTGTTCAGTGTTTTGCAACTTGCTTCTGACTACTGCAGCTTTGCTGTAGCCACCTATACACTGGTGGGTCAGTTTTAAGAGATTGTAGGTCAGTTCCAGGTAGGGATTACATCAGTCAATTTAAAGGGTCTTGCTTAATGAGTTACGGTTTTGATTTTGCTGTTCCGCCAGTGATTTCTAATGAGACTTCTCCATCTTCTTCCCTAATGTAGGTTCATGGCGATGCTGCTTTCTCTGGGCAAGGGATTGTTCCTGAAACACTGACCCTCTCTAATCTACCACATTTCAGAGTTGGTGGGAGCATCCATCTGATTGTTAATAACCAGCTGGGCTATACCACTCCTCCAGAGCGAGGACGATCATCTCTGTACTGTAGTGATATCGGTATGTATAGTTGAATCGGAAGGAAGATTGTCGGTTGTGTCAGAAGGATTTCTAACTCCAGTGTGAATATATGCTGTGGGCTTTTTATAGCAAGTGCCTATCAACTCTGAGTTAGATTAATATACCTCCATTTTAATGATACAGTAGAAACTAAAATTATTATTGATTACTGCCTAGCAAAAATTCAGGTGTTAAAAATATGCCCTCCCTGTCTGCTTTATGGCAGAGACTTAAATATCAAGGGAAAACCTTGTCACATTTTTACAGGACCTTATAAAATATTTGCAAGATTACTGTGAGGTCTTTAACTCATTTAATTTCTGCCATGTCATTGTCAGCTTTTAAAAATGTGTTGGGATGGAGTGTATAATAGGTGTATTTAAAATATGTCGTGCTAAATTTAATCAAAATCATTGCAGTGTGTTTTCTGAGCAAGATTTATAAGCCAGATACCCCGTTATTTTTCTGGTTTGTTTGCTGTCAAGTGAGCTTGTTGAGCTTTTAATTGAAAGATGAGGCTTATGCCATTTCTAAGCTTAGACTAGAAGTCTTTTGTTTTGGGCTGGTCTTTCTTAGTGATGAACAGAAGTATTACAGACATAAAGATCAGAGACATAGTAGTTAGTTCCCTTGCATATGTCTCCTGTAATTAAAAATGAACCAATGTATGTTTTTAAGACTTAACGTCAAGTGTTTGTCTTGCGCTTTCATCAAGCTGAACAGGTAGATTCATTAAATCTGATAAGGTAGATAGCATATGTTGTTATTACACTTTCCCTGGGCTGGTTTTGTGTTGTGTGATTTTGTTTTTGTGGGGTTTGGTTGATTGGTTTGTTTATGTTTTGTTTTGGTTGGTTGTTTTTTTTCCTCCATCCTTAGTTTTCCTTTTTTCTTACCTGGTCAGTGAGGAGGAGGGGTGTTACCCATTTGAGCTCCACAGTTTTACTGGGGAGGGAAACTTGGCATACGTCAGGAATGGCTGAAGTATCTTTATTTCCCAGACTTGAGCAGAAAAAGTACAAGAGGAGCACTCTTGCTGGGAGGATTTGCAGCCAAATCCTCATACAGGAGAGGGTGTTAAGATGTTTGTTCTCCTTAATGGAGAGACCTTTCTGCCTTGGAGGAGCAGTGGATAGAATGCCTGCTAACAAGGGGGAAGATTTTCTAGCCGATATGATTTCATAGGAGTGATAGCTTAGCATAAAAAGGAAACAAAACTCAGTTTTTGTTTGAAAGAGAAGCAATCAAATGGTTCTCTCCCATTCCCCACAGACTTCCATCGAGATTGAGATGTAGGAACTGTGTGTAGAAAGTCCTCTGGGAATTTAATGCTGGTAAAGAAGCTGTGCTCAAGTTGTGCCAAATACAACAGGTGGCACACTGTGCTTTCTCTCAAGGAAGACTCCATCACCAAGAGCATCTTTTCTAGATTTGTTTTTGTTAAATACACTTCACGCGAGTTGTCTCTTGTTTTCAGCAGAGTAGATGTGTGTCGACTTTCTTTGGAAGGGGTTGGGTGTGATTACTGTTTTGCATCCCCGGGCAGGTAAAATTGTTGGATGTGCGGTTATCCATGTGAATGGGGATGATCCTGAAGAAGTTGTCCGTGCCACGCGACTGGCTGTCGAGTACCAACGCCAGTTCCGCAGGGATGTGATAGTAGACTTGTTGTGCTACAGGCAGTGGGGCCACAATGAACTCGATGAGCCGTTCTTCACCAACCCCAGCATGTACAAAATCATCAGGTAAGGGTAACGCCACCGGATGGGGGAACCCAAAACGTGCTCGTGTCTATGTCAACTCAGTGTTGCCTGCGACTGTAATAGCAGTCCCTCTGTAACGAAGATCCTGTGTCATATCGAGTCTTTATGTAAGTGTAGCTACGCTGTCAGCAGCCCTTGACTAAGGTGTGAGTCTGAGAGTGTCATCTTAATGAAGGTAACCTCTAGTGTTGGCTCTTGAATATGTGGCTTGATGCCTCTTGGAGAACAATCTTGCACATAGCCCTTGGATTTCAGATTGATGATCAATAGTAATCAGAAGGCGAAGTTGTCATCTGTGTGCCAGAGGCAAGTGTAGGTAATGTGGGAGAACAAACAGGAACCCAGTATGATGTTTGTCTCATCCTTGCTCGGTCCTGCTGGTTCCAGTGGGGGCTCATCTTTACGAGCATTTAAAAGCATTCAGATTCCATCCTTATCGCCAAAGAAAAATACACGTAAAAATTAGCTGGCCAATGAATTCTGGTATTTTAGGTGAAGTATTTACAGAGCGGATGGCTTGATTCTCAGCTAATACTGAAGTCCTTCTGTCAACTTGTCTGAAGAGAACATGCGTGACAGCACAGAGTCAGTCAAACAGGGAGGTTTTTTTGAGTTACTTTTACCTGTAACTGCCAACTGTAGGCACTTTATTTTTTTTAAAAAAATAAAGGACGGTAAAGCACATACCCAAGAGAATTGTTATCTTTCTGGAAATGCCGGGAAAGTAAACTTGATGCAAATGAGTGTAATGCACCAGGACATAATTTATTTTAGTTTTCCATGCTACCTGACAGTAGTAAGGTGATATTTCCCTGTTCTGTGGTTTTCAGGCTTAATGTCTATGGGTTTGATTCCCTCCCTTGACAGATCCCGTAAGAGTATTCCAGACACGTACGCAGAACACCTAATAGCTGCCGGGCTCATGACTGAGGTTGAAGTGTCTGAGATAAAGACGACGTACTATTCTAAGCTGAATGATCATCTTGCCAACATGACTTTGTATAGTCCCCCTCCGACCAACCTGCAGGCTCACTGGAAAGGCTTCGTTGAGCCTTCTGCTAAAATCACTACTTGGGACACAGGTATGCCTGTACCACTTCTGCAGTTTATTGGAGTCAAGTCTGTAGAGGTGCCCGAAGAACTCCAGATGCACAGCCATCTTCTGAAGACCTACGCCCAGGTCAGTGGAGTACAATGATGCTTCTAGTCCCATTGCTGAAAGACATGACCCGTTACAGGAAAAACTCGTAAATGCAGCAAGCGTGCCAGTTGGCCAATAGCATAGTGTTGTCTAGGAAAAGCAGCTCACTGTCTTTTATTGAGGCTGAGATTATGCCATTTTTCCTCCAGTTTTGAAGAAAAATGTCCTCTTTCCCAAATCTGACCATATATTTAATTTTGTTATTTCAACAATATTTTGGTGCAATGAAGAAAAAAGCTTACAGAAAATAGCTTATTATTCTTACAAATAATAGAAACTATTATCATAATTATTATCTTTATATACTTTATAATGAGTACTTTGTGAAAGAATGAGTCAGGAACTTGGTAATAGTGTACACAATTTCTAAAGTCAGTAGTGAGTGTTTATGTTTTTAATATATATAAATATAAGCATACGCATGTGGCCAAGTTTGACAGCTCATAAGTTTGTGTGCAGTATTTGGATTGGTTTGGGTTTGTGAATGTTTCCCTCTGATGAATGATGACCCTGCACAGGTGGGAATTCCAGAGACCGAAATACTTATGCCTGGTATCTTTCGTCACTGCTAACCGGACAAATCAAAAGTCTGTCAAGAGCACGCTCTGTGCTGTGCTAAGACTTTTAATATTTTCAGACTAAGTTCTAATTTGTCAAGCCGCAGTTTGTTGGCTGGTACATGAACACGTGGGTCACCCACAGTTGTGTGGTCTGCAGGGCAGCCTTCTTCAGGATGTGCTGCAGTAACACTGTGTGTATTCCAAACCAACCCAAGCTGCCTGCAGGAATTTCTCTCTGTAGTGTTTTCCTTTTTTCCTAGTTTCTAATATTGATCTGTGCCACCAAAAGAATTGCAGATGGAAAAAGGCAAAATAGTAACTTTTCCTTGTTGTTTGCTTATTTAGTCAAGAGTCCAAAAAATGGAGGAAGGAAAAAAGTTGGACTGGGCCACAGCTGAAGCTTTAGCATTTGGTTCCCTGCTGAGCCAAGGTAAGAGGCAACTAGACAGCAGATAATAAAGGATTTTTGCTTTGATGTCAATAAAGTATAATATTAGGCTTCTTAGGTGTTTCTAAAGATTGGTATGATGTATAAATTCGACAGTTTACATTTCCATGGTACTAAGAGAAGGTAAATATGAATCTTGTATGTCACTAATATTTGGAGGTTGAGTACTAAATGTCTTCGAAGAATTGTTGCTCCTTCTCACTCCCCAAAAGCACTCGTGCATAGGGCTAAGCACGTGAGCGGTGCAGCTGACATCAGTGGGGCCTCCCAAATACTTTCAGAGTGTGTTTCACGCTACTATTTCTTTTTTCCTCCTCTCTAGCCTGAATTCATAACTCCATTTACGTGTGATACAGAATGCACATATTTTTGCACTTTGCTTTAGTAAATTGAACCATTTACCACAAAATAATTCTTGGCTGCGGAGAGGAGGACAGAAAAATGTCTGAGCATCAATGTGCTTGTGAGTTGGAGCTGCTGCTGGTTAAGAATCTCAGATTTGATATTGCTGATGAGGGGAAATCCAAGAAAAGACATAACAAGAGAAGTAATACTTCAGAACTGGGGAATTGTCCTGTGTGTTTTCTTTTTATATGACTTGTTAATCTGGTGTTTTGTTTGTTCTTGGCAAGGGTTTAATATCAGACTAAGTGGACAAGACGTTGGCAGAGGAACCTTTAGCCAACGACACGCGATGTTGGTTTGCCAAGAGACAGATGATACTTACATTCCTCTGAATCATATGTCCCCAGACCAGAAAGGTTTCCTAGAGGTAGGTTCTGTGATCCACAAGACAACCTTCTTCAAGCTGTGCTGAAACAGACTGTATATTTTAAGGCTGCTGAGACATATTTAGGTAGCCTGTATATTCTGGCAAACCCCAGATACACAGACATAAAAACTGTCAGGGCACCCCCATACTTTGTAGTTACCCTCTGTACAAATTTAACAAGGGGTTTTGCTTTTCCTTGAGAGATGAGTTATTACTCTTTTCCCCTCAGTGTCTTCATTCAAAAGAAAGAAAAAAAAAAAGTGAACTATCAACTGCCTTCAGGCGTGCGTGTCCTCAGTGTGCCTAGCACTGATGTGCCTAGTTCCAAAGGTTCTTAGCCCTGGGTTGTCTTCTTCCTCACCCACCTTTCCCAACAATTTCCTTTCGTTAGGTGAGTAACAGTCCCTTGTCTGAAGAAGCTGTGCTTGGTTTTGAATATGGAATGAGTATTGAGAGCCCTAAGTTACTGCCAATTTGGGAAGCTCAGTTTGGAGACTTCTTTAATGGAGCCCAGATAATATTTGACACTTTCATCTCTGGAGGTGAGTGTACAAGGAGCTAGTATATTTAAAAATGAATCATTTGTACTAAGCACATTTTTAGAAAATCCTTCATCTTTAAAGGAAAAGGGCAGTGTGTTGAGAAAAGAATTCTATTTTCTCAAGAAGTCATCCTGACTTCTGTGCAGCTTTTTTCTGAAGAAGATCGTCTAAAGTGAAAGACACCCTGTCCTTGGCAGAAGACAGTCATTCCAAAAGGACAGTGGATTATATTAATGGCCTTTCTTCACTCGCTCCCCCTATTTATTTTGCTGTGTGTGTTTATAGTTGATAGCTTTTTAGGCTATACCTTTCCTTCATGAGGCCTCTGAAAAATTCCTGAAGCGATAGAGAAGGAAAATAGTCATTATTTAAAATAAACCAAAAACCCCATAATGCCTTGCAGCCAGTCTCCCAGTTTGACTCTAGCGTGTTTTCTGAGTGCACAGATAAGACCTCTTTGAGCTGGAACATGCTGAGAAAATGCTAAGATGGATTTCTAGAGTGAGATTCCTTGTATGTAAGCGTCCAGAGTTTTGGCATCTAGCCTCAGATTCAAATTCAGAGGCCCTTTTATCCCATCCATCCTCAACATCTATTTGAGGCTGGGATGAATGACCTCCTGGATTTGACTGTAATTGCTTAAATAGCCAGAAGGCCTGATGGAGCTCAGGGGAACTAGCCTGTGGCTAGCACTTCTGTGTTAGCTAGGACTGGCTGGCAGGATGCTGCCTGGGCCACACCTGCCGAGGACCAAATGACCCAGGTATGCAGAAAACACAATGAATTACGATCAGGGGTTTGCTTACTGGAGAGTTACCTTTGAGGACCTCTGTTATTGAGGAGGACAATTCCATTAAGAGGATTTAAATTTTAGAATCTTCACTGTTGTCATGTGTTGCTCCACATGGAGGCTCAAGTCTTCTGGAAGCTCAAAGTTACACGGCAATTTCAGAAACTTTGGGGCTTTTTAGGTGTGCTGTTGCACTGTTGTGGATCTCGTCGCAAAATGCCAGCAGCACGTTTCAGGCTTGTATTTAATGATGTGGAAATTAGCTATTCTTTATTCCTGAGTAGTTTGTGCAAAGTAATGTGTGTTTTGTGGCTTCATGTTTTGTGGGAATAATTCTTTCCTTCCTCGTCATTGTGTGTGTTTCAGGTGAGGCCAAGTGGCTTCTGCAGAGTGGGATAGTAATTCTTCTTCCCCACGGCTATGATGGTGCAGGCCCTGAGCACTCGTCCTGCCGGATGGAACGGTTCTTACAGGTACCCTGCCACACCTCTGGGATTCACACATCCCCCATCCTAGCACTGGCAACCAGCGCTCTGGGAGGCTTGTCACAAAATGGCCCCCCCATTCCTGGTGTACCTGCCAGTGACAGCAAAAGCTGGAGACGTACCAGGATGATGCCATCACGATGAGATAGGAACGGGCTGGACTGAAAGGGGAGGAAGAAAGGGGGCTGTGATGAGAAGGTCTAGGCCTAGAAGTGGTGAGGAAGCGGTTTTGGTTTACATGCTGCCACGACAGCTCTGGTGTGAGACTCTGAACCGTGCAATAAATGCTTGCTGTTCATGTTGCATCTCTGTCACCTGCCCAAGGGGGTGTGTGGTAACATAAAATTTCCTAACGTGAGATCTGCATAGTCCTTGCAGAGGCTCTGTGCCATCTGCAGACGGCCCTAGTGGGACGTGCTCCAGTACTGCCTGCTGCCTCTTTTTCTGATTGCTGCCCCTCAGCGGTGCCATTCTACCGTAGAATGAGTCCAGCAGCAAGACAGAATTGCTGAATTGCAAATAACAGACCTCTGGTGAGCACTTCTTGTAGAAAACATTTTGGGGTTGGCATCAGAAACAGGCAGCCACCCTCTTGAGCAAACCACTCACAGATCTGTCCACTAGGCACAGATCATCCAAACGATGCTGGACACTAGTAAATACCAGCTAGTAAATCTGTGGCACGTTCTTACCAAAAAAGTTAAAAATTCCACTGTTTTGCCCTTGTGACTATAATAAGTAAATGAAAGTCTTTTCATCTGAGTGACGGCTTAAGGTAGGGCTTGCACCGTGTTTAGAGAGATGCTACCACTCTGATGGAGAAGTCATGACCTCTCCACTTTTAGAAAAACTGTCGCGCCCCGGTTACAGTGTGCTAGAAGGAGGCAGGTCAGATATAATCTTGCCAGTTAAATGCTAAAGCTGTTTCTTCTCTGAAGTTGTTGTTCTCTGCAGTCAGTGTCTGAACTGGGCTATTTGTTCTTCTACTCTAAACTAGTCAGTGTGCCTTCTGTACCTGGATTCCCTTGCATGTTTGGCTCACTGCTTGCTCCTTGACAAGGTATTGCTGTGTTGCCCCGATACAGATGTGTGACAGCTCTGAAGAGGGAGTCGATGGAGACCAGGTGAACATGTCAGTTGTGCATCCCACCACCCCAGCACAGTATTTCCATTTACTCCGGCGGCAAATGGTCCGAAACTTCAGGAAACCTCTCATTGTTGTTTCTCCCAAAGTGCTGCTCAGGCTGCCTGTAAGCTGAAAACTTTTTCTTTTCCTCTTTTTTTTTTTTTTCTCCTCCTCCTCTTCTTGTGTGTTCTCTTCCCCTTTCTCTTTTTCTTCCTCTGTGTTCTCCAAAGTCTGTTCTGGGAGTCTGGGGGGGTTTGCCTGTGTGGGGCTGGATGGGTTAAGGATTAAAGCTGGGTGGAGGTGAGCTAGAAATAGGGTTGATTGTAGATCTGGCGGTGTTCTTGGGAATCTTACCATCCTACCTTTCATCGGTGGGAGTGGAAATGGGAGGGAGAGGGAAGGTTGTACGTTCTTACCAAAACCCCTGTCTCGGTATCCTCTCCCCAACTCTGGCCTGAGGAAAAAGGCAGCAAGATCTAGTAACTTCCAGCTCTCCCCCATGTAGGCTGCTGTATCAAGTTTTGAAGAAATGGCCCCAAGGACAACATTCAAGCCTGTCATTGGTGACTCCTCCATAGATCCTAAAAGGTAGCTCTACTTTCTTAGAGGAAAAGCTCAGAAAGGATGTCCTGTCCCTTTCTCCTACCTAACAGCTGAAGTTTGAGGTGATATGAAGGAGTTGACTTTGGGGGGAATCTGTTGTTTCATGGTGGGTGACTTAGTTTTACTTGTTTCTCTCCTTTTCTTCTGCTTACTTGTTGGTAGCTGTGCTGTCTGTCTGTGTAATAGTGAAGTGTTCAGGCTTTCAGCCCTTGCCCCCGCGGGGAGGCTGTGACCATAGTTACTGACATGATGGGTGCTATTCTGCACCATTAGCAAACGGTCACTGGGAGCAGCCATTACGTGAAGAGAAGCAGAACTTTTGTTCTGCTGTTGGAATACCTGAGCTGATGATGTGAAGTTAGGGACATCATAAATCGCGTGTGTATATGTCCTTCCCTTCGGATATTACAGAGAATCCTGTTCATAATGGGCAGTTCTGGCCTGTTTTTTTTTTTTTTTTCCCCCTCCCCTCCTAAGGTTCTTGTCTGGTCCTTGTCCCGGTAGTACCAAGTCTGACAGCATCCCTGATGTTAGAGGCACAAAGGGGTGAGGTTTATGTCCTTGCCTTTGTCCACTAAGATTAAGCAGCCGAGACCCCTCATTGCTGGAGGGTATTGCGTACCTCCAGCAGGCAATTCCTCTTTGGTGTGGGAGAGCACCGGCCTCTGGAGGTACTTCTCTCCCTCTCAGGTTTATCCTCTACAGAGAGTGCATAGGTGACTAGTTGTTCAATTCTTAGATAGTCAAAGCTAAGAGAGATTAATCTTATCGTAAGGTAACTTTCCCAGGATTACTGAAGAAGCGGGACCTCTGGGCTCTGGTATACTGTGCCCAAAGGTTAGTTAGCGAACTGATGGAGGGAAGGGAAGGCACAGAAAACATGGTCTAGGGTAGCAATTTAACTTCATAAAGTTGTCTTCAAAATTTGGCTGGTTGTTTTTGCGTAAAGTGTGAAACTGTTCTGCATCGAGTTTCTGTGAAACACTAAACTCGGAAACATTCCTATTTCTCTTCAGCGTCACCCAAGTCGTGCTCTGTTCCGGTAAGCATTACTATGCTTTGGTGAAGCAAAGAGAGACACTGGGAGAGAAACAGCACAACACAGCTATTTTGAGACTGGAAGAACTCTGCCCTTTCCCCTTGGAAGCGCTGCAGCAAGAGTTGAGCAAATACAGTCGTGCCAAAGGTCAGCCAGACTTTTACCTTTGTGTTTCTAGACTCTTTGTCTTGTGTTTCTTAGACTCTAGATGGAAGTGCTGAACTAAATGCGTTGCCCGTCTTCTAGGATGAAGAGTTGTAGTGGCTTATGCCTTTCTGCTCTTCCTCCCCTTACATCTAGTGTTTCTGGAGTGGGATAATATGAATGTGTACAACTTGCGCTAGAAGAACTTGTCTCTCTGCTATTGTTAGCTTCCATAAAGCACTACTAAAAAGCGGGAGTGAACCATTTGGGGCAGTTTTCGCGTTGGTCTTTGCAGTCCAGTCCTTCCAGTAGCTTTTGAAAACGTCAGTAGAAAAGCTAGACTATACTCACAGTATACCCTAATGGTGGATGTACTTTTAGTTTGACTTCAGCAAGCTGTGACCTGCAAAACAGTTCAGTCTGACAAGCCTTCATTTCAAAGATAAACAAAAAAGGCAGAGGTGCTACAAAAGAAAAAACCCGTTTTTCTTGAGCTGCTGAATAGATAAACGTGCATTTGTAATGTACTCTTATCCTTCCTTTAGTCTTCATCTGGAGTCAGGAAGAACCACAGAACATGGGTCCATGGTCCTTTGTGTCACCACGGTTTGAAAAGCAGGTGGGGATTAAGGTAAGATGTCCCCGTGGTGTTTGAGTCTTTAAAATGAAGTTTGAAGTTCTCTTTAAACGTAAAATGTGATGCTTACGCAAAAAACTAATCCTGATGCCCAAACTAAATGTGCGTTCTAATTTAAGCTACTTATGCCCCTTGTAGCACCATTTAGTGGTGATGAGCAGGGCTGGAGATTTCTTTTACCAGATGTTTAATTGAAGTAGACAGGATGATGAAAGGTCCCAGGTAGGAAACAATATGCTTGAAGTGAGTAGGAGGAGAATCCAAAGCCGCTCTTTGCTCTGGCAGATGGTGCACTGTAATGTTCTCGGAGCCATGGTCTTTGGGAGATGGAGGATAACTTCCTGCATTACTTGTGGCTGGGACTGCCCACTATCTGACAGTAGAAATCACCATGGCATCAGAGGACCTAAAGATGAAATCCTATGCTTGTGCTTCATTAATCATTTCCTCCTGACTCAAATTTCAGCTCCGTCTTGTGAGTAGACCTCCTTTACCAGCCCCAGCAGTTGGCATTGGAACCCTACACCACCAGCAGCAGGAAGACATTCTTACCAACACATTTATCTAAGCTTTCAACAGATGGACTACTCCTCCTATAAGTCATGTTTGGTGCCTCCTCCGCTGAAGAACAACAAGAGTCAGACCCTTAAAATGTAGTTCTCCAAAACGGGGAAAAAGGAATGGAACAAGTTCTGTAATGATGAAGCATTTTTTTCATGTAGGGGAATACCTAAAGATGAGAGGTGATGCCTGTTACTCTATATACTTCTTATTCTCTTGTAGTATTTTCTACAAAACATCTTTTTAAAGTTTAAAAAAAAAAAATCCTGTCTGGGGGCAGATTGGTGGGGTGGCTATAAAATACCTTCTATCACCTTGCTTATCTGCACTTGACAGTTCCTTGGGATGGTGCACGTGTGCAAACAGTTTGTGCAGAAGTTAGTGCTGTTTGGTTGAATAAATGCTTCCCCATGCCTGGGAATGAGCCATTTCTACAGCAGTGTTGTGGATTTTCTCATTTATTTTCCTGTGGGCCAGGAATGAAATTTGTTGCAGCTATTGGTGCGCTTCTCAATGCATGAGTTGTTAAAGCAGGATTCCTGGGGGGACCTTGCAGGATGGCTCCGGAAGGCTTCAGGCACCACTGTTGCTCTCGCCTGGAGAAGCTGTGCTTTCACGTCAAGCTGGCAGGGCGGAAGGCGTGCTGCTGGGACCGTGCCATATTTTGGAACCATATTTTGCACAGGCCAAACCAGAGGCTAGCCTGAAGAATGACACTACCTCCTGCCCGGGAAATTCTTCTCAATGGCCTCCTAGTTTGTTGGTTTGGGCTTTATTTATTTTTAACCCTAAGATTGTAGTGTTAAATTGGTCCATTGGTTTAGTCTTCCGTGATGACAAGGAACGTGTAACTTCTCACTAGTGAAGTCAAAGGGAAATGCATTTAAGAAACCATCTCTTTTTCCAGTCCCAGGCTGCTGTGCTGTTTCACCAGTTGTGGATGTGGCCTGTTTTCGAGGGCTCACTTCTGCTCAGTTTCCTCCTTCGGTGGTCCATGGTTCCCACATAAAACCTTGCTCATGCTGGAAGAAGGCTGAAGTAATGACCAAGTAAGAGCAACACAAAGCCAGTCCAAAACTGCGGCAAGCTAAACAGAAAAGTGCAGCAAGGCAGGCTGCAAAGACTTTGAGGGACAACGTGCTGAAAGGTGTAATAGTGAGGCCTCTTTCAAATATACCAGAAACCAGAAAGGCAGGAGAATTAGGAGGTTGAAGGGACTTGGCAAAAAAATCTGTAGCAACCCCCCCCCCCAACACCACGGCTTTTTTCAGGTTCCATTTGTTGCTGGGGGACGTCCTCATCTGGAGGCTTGTTAGGAGCTTCCTGATCAAAAGCTCTCCTTCGCAGTGTAGGTATTGCAGACTTTGTCTTGAAAAGATATGTTAAAAAGCAGGTTATAAAAGAAATCGGTGAAAGGAACAGCAGCGAATGACAAAACAGGAAGGTAGTCAGCCAGGTTTTCTGAAGGAGCTCAAAGTGATACAGGTATTCAGGTGGTTTGAAGAAGTTCCCAAAATGTGGCTTTGCTCCAGCAACGAGACAAGGTGAGCGAGAGAGGACAGTGGTTAAAAGGAGTTCAGCTTTACCCTCACAAGCACAAAGTGACCATGGGTCTTCCCCTTCTTGCAGCTTCTCCTGAGGCCCTTGAGAGGAATTCTGACTCCCATCTTTTCCTTCTGCCAAGAGCAGTTCTTCTCCCCCGCAGTATGTGGGAGCTCCGCGTCCTTAGAGGACTAGTGTTCAGCTGGAGCTCCCCAAGGGCTCTGTCACACCACTGCCTTGCACTTCTGCTCCCGTGACTTCCAACTTCTACTGTGTGTGGAAGAAAGGGGGAGAAAAAAGTCTTTGCCCTCCACTCCCAACTGCTGAGACATTTCTGTAGCCACACACTCTGAACCCCAGCAGTCAGCGTCCAGCTCCTGCTGGAAAGCCCTGGCAGTCCCTGGGGGGAGGTTTCAGCACAGCCAACAGCTGCGGACAGGAAAGAAATCACATCTTTATTGGGAAGCAAAGGATAAATGACCAAAACGCTGAGGTTAAGCAGGAGAATAATGAAGCTAGATGGCAGAGGGAGGTAAAAATCTGCCCAGGCAGACCTGGGTGTTGATTCCCCCCTGCTACCCCACGGCAGCTCTGCCATCACTACAGAATTTTTCCTGGCATTTTTAGTTTTCTGGTCTAGTTATCGGTGTGAAGTTGGCACCTCCCTCCTCCTCTCATTTATCTAGGGGCACATGGAATAAACCAAACCTACCACAAGCCAAAGACCTTGTCGAAAAGAAACAAGTGCAATTTAAACAATCCGGCCCTTCCAGGCAGAAAGTCCTGGTAGGTGAGGAAGGGCAGATCACAGGCAGGGTGCGCGTTCACACGGGGAAATGGCTCCCAAAAGCAGCTCTGAAGCATACTCTGCTATTTTACCCTAATTAATTCACACATTCATTCATTAATTCTGCATGTACCAGAAGTAACCTCTCTAGTCTGTTTTATGTGACTTTAGCACATCCATCACGGCAACAAGAAATCGGGTTTCTTCCACTTCGCTCTAGCAAACTTGGTAACTTCTTGCACATTCTGAACAGCTTCATCTAATCAAGACACATTCCAGTCGAAGGTTCTGCTCTGTGATTTCTTGCTGCGGTCCCTGGGCAGTAGACTCTTCCAGGTAGAAATAACCTTTCCTGAGAATAGCTGGAGCTCTGCTTGTCCTTTACTTGCTGGTTTAAACTGTGAATATTATTCAGTAACAGCAGCTGCTCTTTCACAAGGACGTGGTTACATTTTGCCTGGCTAGAATACTTGGGGTGTGTAGGTCAGTGTGTGAGACACTCTGCCCAAACAGACACTCGTGTTGGGCCGGGTACTTCTCATACAATTTATCTCCCGCTGCTCTGTTCACAAAGAACCTCTGTGTTGATAACGAGAAAGGGGAGGATGAAGAGTAACACTGCTTTGGCTGCAGCTGAGAAAGTTGTGGAGCGCAATCATCAGCCTTGATTTGAAGCTGTGTAAGGTTACATAAACCCACATTTTATCACTATGACAAATACAGACCCAGTATTTTGAGCTTCACATCGCCTGAGCCTGACCTTGTTACGCACCGCTCGCACGCAGGCTGTGCAGGTTTGGTTGTCTAACCCCGTAAAGGACGCTCGACCGGGCAGAGCCTGTTTAATCCTCCTGCTGGGAGACACAGCTGTTTCTGTAGTGCTGCTCGGCAAAATGCCCCCAGCCCAGCATTGCTGTGCCGTGGAGCCCCACAGGGATGCTGGGATAAGGAAGGAAGGAAGGGAGGGCTTCGGTGCTGCAGATTGCCCGTGGAACACTGCACCGCTGTGATGGCTAACAGTTACCAGGAGGAAGATAAAACACTTGCTGAGTTAGGAGTCGACACCGTTTCTCCCACCAGTTTCAGATGTACGCCAGGCGGTTTTCCATCTGCAAGCCATGCTCTGGTGCGTGTGCAGGCTTGGCTCTCCCTGCGCCAAGTGCTGGATTCCTTTTGCAAAAAAAGCGTTTTGGAAAAGAGAAGCAGAAATTGCCAAAGCCCCAGATGAGAATGCTCCTTGATAACAGGAGCAAGTTTCCTGTGTGTGCAGAAGATTTAATTCAGAGAAGTGCCAGATGAACTAGTATAAAAGTTGGGTGAGTGGGCAACAGAGCAGGTTCTAGTCCACGGACAGGAGAATTTTGTGGATCATTAACACAAACAGAAGTGAAGCTTTATGCGCTGCTGGGTAGCAAAAAGCTGACTAGAAGGAGAGGCAGCGTTATGGCACTTGTGCATTGCAGTGTGGGGGCTGTGATGCAGAGGTAAAGACAGAAGTTGTGGATGAATGCTCAGGATTTTCAGAGAGAAGTGCAAGACTAGAAGGAAAAAGGTAACGACATTGAAGCAAAGAGATACTAGGTTGAGCAGTTCTTTAGAGACAGCTGTAACTCTTGGTGACAGGAAGAAAACACACCAGGAAAACAAATATTTTATGACAAGTATTTTAGTAACAGTGATGTTATTTGAGTTTTTTTAAAAAAATCCAGCCTGAATTGTGAAGGCGCAAAGTTTTGAACAGCGCTATAGTATTCATTTGGAATGAGGAAAGAAAACAATACTGCGTTTTGATTTCTTTACTTCCTTCATGGGGAACCCATTCACAGGTGGCACAGTACCATTTCTTCAGCCCACCTGGAGTGGTGCATCTGTGCTACTGTGGATTGACGGAACCACGGCTCAGCAACTTCAGATAGGAATGCTTGCCATGAGTGAGCAAGCTGAGACCTGTAATTTAAGGAACTTTTAAGATAGATATGGCTAAAAATCTGAACAAAGGGTAATTACAAGAAAATTCCCAAAGCTCGGCTATTAACCCAGATATTAACTTGTAGATCACAACCTACAAGTAAGATACCATTTAATTATGGGCATTGGTCACTCTTCAGGCACTATAGGTGAAAGTAATTGCTATAGGGTAACTCGTTAGTAATTGTAAAATTCTATAAACTGGAAGAAAAAGCCTTTCTTAGTAAGTGATTTCAGATAAGGGAGGCTCTTGAACAAAATTCTTTAAAGATGTAGCAAGGTCTTAAGAGAACTGCTTCTCAGGGAATGTAGAATAAAATCCAATATATAGATTCAAGGTTGCAGAGAAGCCATAATATAATCCTTCATGTCTCATATTCTTGCTCGGTAACTTAGCCTAAAATACCTGTCATGTTGATGAGGAAGAAGACAAGCCCCTGTGTAGGATGAGTTAACGCAGGAAGAATAGTTTTAAATTATCATGTATAAGTTCTGCAATAAATTGCGATAACCCTTGTTTTACAGCCCATTGCCTACTGTGACAGCTCTGAAGGTTTTGGTGATGCCCATTCTCAGTCCAGGCACTCCCTCAGGTTCACTTCACCCACAGACCTGTGATTTTATCAAATTACCCGTGATTTTATCACGTTACCTGTGAGATCACCCTGTCCACTCACCAACATGGGTGGATTTGGGATACTAATAAAACACACCCGTAGCAAACCGCTTTCCAAATGGATCAACATCTAGGAAACCTGCTCCAAACCCCCGAGGACTGAGGTGATTATGAGTGAGGAGGAGATGTTTTCCTCCTTCCACACAAACCAAAATGAAATCAAGGAGTAAGTTTTGCGGGGGAGAACTGTTCCCGCCTCTGGGCCGTCGCAGCAACGCCTCAGCTCACAGGCGGGAACAGCCCCCTCCCGGCGCGCAGACGATGCTGGGAGCGCGGCGGCCCGCGGGTCCTCGGCCGCGATGGCTGCCCGCCGGCGGCCTGATCCACCCCGTGCCGCCCGTTACTCCCGCCGCCGGTGCCGCTCGCCTCACCGCGGAGGAGAGAGCCGGGCGGCCGGCTGTGAGCCGTCAGCCGGCGCCCTGTCGCTTTTTCCCCTCGCCGTTTCCGTAGCGCCGTCCTCCGCCGGGGCGGGGATAGTCGTCCGGAGCGATGCCTGCGCGGAAAGGCGGGGGGGTGGGGCCTTGCGGCTGGCGTCACGTGCCCGGCGGCGGCGGCGGAGGGGAGCGGCGGTGACAGCGGCTGGGGCAGGCGGCCGGTCCCGCCGCCGCCATGGGCAGTGAGTACGGACGGCGCCGTTTCGCGGCGCGGGCTGGGGACGGTCGCGGCTCTGGGGAGCGGGGTCGCTGTCTGTCTGCGGGGAGGACGCGGTCGGTCGCTGGCCCGGCGGGCTGAGGCGGCGGCTGTGCCTGAGGTACCGGCCCCGGGAAGGCCGGAGAGGCGGCGACAGCGGGGCACCCTCCTTCCCCAGCGGGTTTCCCTCCTGCCGGGCTGGAGGGTGAGACGAGGCACCGCTTGGCGCCGCTTTGCCCTGGATTATATCATTTTTCCCCGATCTGGTTTCTATTTCAACATGGGAGCCGTGCCGCTCTCCCTGGAGTAGAGCGCGTTCTTCCGACGAGCAGTCTGAGGGCTTGGCATAAACAGAATCGTGGAATGGCTTAGGTTGGAAGAGACCTTTAAAGATCATCCAGTTCCATATCCCCTGCCATGGGCAGGGACACCTCCCATGAGACCAGGGTGCTCAAAGCTTCATCCAGCCTGGGCTTCAACACTTCCAGGGATGAGGCATCCACAACCTCCCTAGACAGCCTAAATACGGAGATGTATCTCACAGTAAAGTGTAAAAGTAAACGTTGCGTTTTGACCAGAATATCACTTAACTTGGCTTGCAGTGTAACAATTGCATCTCTTTGAAGAGGGACTGGTGATCGTTTTATATGGCTGTTTGTGTGTGTTGGGACTGGGAATAATGTACAAGTTATTTGAGGACAAACTACCCACGAAACATATGTGCTTTAAATCATTCTTTCCCTCCCCCTGCCCCCCCCCCAAAAAAAAAAAAAGAGCTCAAAGTTGAGCTTTTGTGTGTTTATTAAAGGATGAACTGTGAAGAGAGATGTAGCAGAAGTTAAAATAAAATATCCCAGAGTTCTGATCAGAACAAGTGTTGCAGTGATTTAAATTACGATTTCTAAGTATATTTTAGCGATTGAATTATTGTCTGAGCTAAATAATTCTGTAAAACACGAGATACTAATCTCTATATGGGTACTTTTTGGTGTCAGTCTCCTTTGCTTCTGTGTTTAACTAGCACAGGCTGATACTAGGTCATTTATTTTTAGATGGAATACAATTTAGTTCACTTCTGGTGATATGTCTGGTACTGCTTATCATCTAAAACATGTTCAGCTCTGGAAAAAAAGAATGGGCCAAATCTAATTAGAAAAAGAATTCTCTTTCATGTTTTTGTCCTGCTTTCAGCTGTTTTAAGAACAGGGCATTAGTTTTCAGGCGGTGAATTAGACTATGTGTTGATGCAATAATTCACTTATAAAGTGTTTCTTACACTTTATTTTTCCCCCTAGAAGTTAAATAAAGTTGTATGAAGTTCTATGAATTCGCAAAGGTTCATTAATATGTTTTTCTCTGTTCTCTTTTTTGTGTGTGTGTTTGTTTTTCTGGAACAGTAAAATTTTTAGAAGTTATTAAGCCATTCTGTGCAGTGTTACCTGAAATCCAGAAACCGGAAAGAAAAGTGAGTGCCACATTATGTTCTTACTTTTATTGGTTCACAGGTAAGAGAATATTGTGCTATTCAAGTCCACGCTCCAGTATAAATACAGACAGTGAGCCCTAAAGTAGGACGTATTCTTTGGAGGAGGGGGAATCCGTGTTAAGGTAAAAAGTTACCATGATGATGAATTCTTAACAGCCTTCTGATAAGTTGTTCCACTTTGTAATTATGCTAACTAATTTTTAAAAAAAGTTTCATCTCTGGACTAAGCTTATTTAGTTTCAGCTCCATATGATTGTGTCTGTTTTAATATGCTAGAACAGAGGTGTCAACCTTTTTTTTTTTTCTCCCCTGTGGATACTACTGTTCTCTCTGTTGCTGTCACAGCTGGCTTTGAGCTGGCTTATAAATTACTTTGAAAAGGCTTGTGCTGTAATTCAGGAACTGCAAATTTAGTTCTTCATTTCCCACAAAGTATTTTCTACTCTCACAGCTGTGATTCACCTTGATGAAGTGGGAAAGTGATGTGTGATATAGTTCAGGTAATTGCTCCCTGTTCACCTACTGGATGCGACACTTTTCTCTGTTCTGAATCAGTGAACTGAGATCATTTAGAGTTAATTTCTCTGTTCCCCTAGCCCTACAAACTCCTCCCATTTCTCAGTGCATTTTCTAGATTAAAATTAATCTGTACAGATCAGAGAGAGACCTGCCTTGTCAGAAAAAAAACCCCAAAACCCCCTGTTTTTTCCTTCCAAAACTCAAGCATGCATATATCACTTCGGTGACAAAGGTTCTAATTAGAGTAACAAATTTACCTAGTATTCATTGTTATGACTAGCATGAAAATTCCTTAAGAGCTAAAGGTTGATTTTTATATTCTTAAAAGGAAACGCATAGCTGGGAACATGACACCATCCGAGAGAATCCTCTTTCATTGATGAGAGATTCCCGAAGGTTAGGACTGGATGCAGAGATATTTGTGCCTGTAACCACAGCTGAGCCTGCTGGATTGAATCAAGAAGATACAGTAAAACCTGCTGGTTATTCCTGTCGGGAATTGTGTTTTTTTAAATATTGAGATTTATTCCCTGGCTCTTTGCTCCATCTGTCTTTCCTTGTTGCTTTGCAGCATCTTTCCCTCTTGGGACGGGTTTCCAAACAAATTATTTAGGTCAGACCAAGGCGTCTTCAGAGCCAGACCCTGTGCTAAGATGTGGATACACCAGATCTGGTTGCAGGGTACCAACCTTTGTTTCTGCAGCAGCGAACCTTAGTGCAGTCTTGTGGCACTGATTTATGGCATGTCTGTGATTAGTTGGTTACGTACATCCCATTTTTGTCTAATGAAGTGGATGAGAAGAGGAATGGGAAGAGGAAGCTGAGACAAATCTACAGATACTGATGTTTCTGTGAAGCTCATTTAGAGTTGTGACTTTTCTCTTGGTTCTTTTTCCTCCTCCCTTTTTATTTGCCAGAGAGGAAGGGGGACTTGATCTGTCCCTGTCCTCCATTGGCAGATGAAGGATGCTCAGAGAGGTGCCGAGATTCCTCTCCTCTCTATTTGGGTCACTTTGTCTTTATTATTATCTAGGTCGCTGTCTAGGCAATGACTGCCAGTTGCCAGCTTTGTACAAATTTGAAGTGAAAATATAGCTGGGAACATCTTTCCTAGACCGAAGAGCCCTTTGACCATTTTAAGTTATGTTCCTTGCTTGTGTGTAGTTTATCAAGTGACCTAGGTCATTCTGTGGAACTGTAATTCTTTATGTGTTGTTTTCTTGCAAGCTGTCGCTGGCAGACGTCATTAGTAATGGGTTCAGTGGGCTGGGTAAAGCCAGGACAAGAAATGAAAATAACAAAATAGAAAAAGAAATCTATTTTCTCTAAACTTGTATTGGTTATTAAGTGAAGGTGAAGTTTTGATTCAGTTGGACTGTCATTGAGTCTTTTTGCCATTTTTGTTAATGAGGGTAGTGGGCTTTTTCTGTCACTAGGGAGTGTTGCTTTGGTGTTTTGGCCAACTTGATTAAAATAAGCAATTGCTACGTTTGTAGTTAGTAGTATTGGTTCGTATTTCCCTCATATGCACAGATTTTTCTGTAGAACACACTGTTCGGAACACCAAGAAGATGACGCTTAAGTCCCTTCATTTTCACAACTTTTAAGAAAAATGTCAGAGGAATAAAATGTCCAATTGAATCTGATCAGGTGATGAAATGCACTGTGCCTGTGTTTGTTTTTGTGGTTGGTATATTTTGGTACCAATCTGTATTTTGCTGTTCCTGGCATACGGCCTCCTTTTTTGTTTGGTGGTGGTTTTTTTTTTTTTTTTTGTCTTTTGGAATCGTAAAGACTTTTCCTTATGAATAACTGTGATTTAGGCGATGCAGAATTTCTCTAATGCCCGCATTCACCGCTGTTACAGAGAGAGCCGGAGCAGTTGTAGAGTTTGACTGATGCTTCAGAAGCTGAGCTTAACTGACAGGCTGCGGAGATAATTTGGTTAAGCATTTTTCTGTTTAGGAGTCTGTACTTAAAATCTGAACTGTAGAATTCAAACAGCACTTGGTAAAGTGTGTCAGCACTGCATAAAGTCTAACGCAAGATACTGTCTGGATTTATTTGCTGCTGTCACTATTTTTCTTTTTCTAACTTTGTACTGTAAGTATTTTTAGCATCCGGCCTCTTTTAAAAGAGCGAGGCAGTATTGGTAAATAAATTACTGGGATTATTTTGCTTTTAAGTAAGCGCATGATTTCACTTCTAGCCTACTACTGGGTTTTCTTTTGCTTGAGAAGCTGTGCTGTCGCATCAGTGTGTAGTTTCTCATTTGCGGGTGTTCAGTACCTATAAACCCAGGCACTAATCATTTTTCTTGTTACTTCTCTACAGGCAGATTCAGTGGTTGGAGGCAGAAAGCTAGTATTTCTGCTGTGTCTGTCTTACGTGTTAGTTCATGTCGCGTATTAGTAGCTGCTCTACTCTTGCCTGCAGTGAACACACTTACCCTAATGTTTACAGTCCGTGGAGGAGAGGTGGGAACTTGAACATAACCCTGCGTCTTAGCTCTCTCTGCTCTCTTCAACTGCATTTCTTTCCGTCTCATGCTTTGAGTAATCCTCTGGTTCAGACTTAAATCTTGCAATTCTTTTTTTCTTGTACAAAGGTTACAGTTGCCTCAAATGTTGTGACCCTGAGATTCTCTTCCATGTATCATGTGCTAATGATCATTGATCTGACGTTCTTTTTAAAGTAATACGTAATCAAAATTGATAAAAATACTTTGGAGGGAAACAAAGAGTCTTAAAAAATTTTGTGCTCTGTGTCTGCGAACATAATGGTGAATTTAAGCTTCCTCTAACACCTTTTGAAGAACTTAATTCTAAATATTCTGAATGGCTGTCCAAAACTCATGGTTCTGGTTTTTATCACTTGTCTTCACAGCTGTTAAATCTCTTTAAAAACTTCATAGTGCTTTAGTTTAATAACTTCCAGCCTTACAAAACAGTGCTTCCACTGTGTCAAAGCCTAGAGCACTAATCGCGGAAGATAAGGTTTTTTGCATTAATCTTTCATGTTTGTTCTGGTATGTCCGGGTTTTTAGCCATACTGTTGCTTTTCTGTAAATACCTGCTGTATTGCAATACTGTGTATGAAATATATTCTACTCGCTGAATGTTGGCCACGCTGTCTGCCAAATCCCATATAAGTTTTCTTTGTCTGCACAAAAGCCCATGACTGTCTCTATGAAATCTGAAATCATATTAAAAGTAAATTCTAATGAGAAATGATGCCTTCTGGTTCGATATCTTTGCATTTAATTCTGAATGTTACAGCATTGAGTACTGATGTGAGAGTGCAGTGAAGATTCTACATACAGTCAGCACATTAATCTCTACAATCTGTTCTGTAGATCCAGTTCAGAGAGAAGGTACTATGGACGGCTATCACGCTCTTCATTTTCTTAGTATGCTGCCAGGTAGGTATGGATGTTTTCTGTGTTTCAGAAATGTGCGTTCTGTACATATAAAATGGAATGCTACGAGCAGAAGTTCTTGTTTCCCTTGGACTTACCAGTCTCAGTTTTGTATTTTTATAGTGAAGTACTTAAAGCTTAAAGAAACTTGCTTCTCTGAAATAGTCTTTATTATTGATTGAATATGTTTTCAGAAACTGAAGTTTTCTATTTAGTCTAAAATACACATGTTTTTTCTCGTGATATGAAAGGTCCTATCAAATGATGATACTGGCTGCAGGGTAAACGGCCAAGCTAATTGTTCATTGAGTAGTCTAAACAAAATGAGCAATATCATGCATTCTTTGCCCTCTGTTGATAGCTAAATTTAAATTTTAGCAGTAACAAGTCTGGAGGTTAAATAAAGTGACTCTTACCTGGTTCCTCTTGAACAAGCCGATGGGTTGTAAAGATTGCAGAAAAAGGTTCCTGAGGTGTTTAAGTTGACGTTGGTTTTTTGTGCATAAACTGACAAAGATGTTAGCTAAAACCCCTCCAAAACACAGGTCTTTGTGAACACTTACATGATCTTTATTACTCACAGTTGCAGGAGTTCCTAGAATCTGTAGATGGGTTGTAAACAGATAGCGGGTTTTTTTGTTTGTTTTTTAAAAGAATACTTAGATATTGCAGAAAATAAGAATTCACGTATTACTTGACAGATGTTTTTTAGAACTTGTAGACCTCTTAGAAAATTTAAAATGAACCCTACATGTTCAGAATCAGGCTTTTTAGGTTGTATTTATTAACTTATCCATTCCAGACTCCGGAGCAGTAGTTTAATAATTTTTGTTTAAAACTCTGAATGACTTTTGAAAAGCTAAAACCCAACTTTTGTACCTGTCTGTTTGTTTGGAAGGAGGAGGCGAGAATGATACTAGAGTAAAAGAACATGTAGTTTATCTGTGTTTCCTAGCTGATGGATATATGCATAATTAAGATTTTGAATCCATACAAAAGGTCACAGTAGTTGTAAGGAAATCAGACGATGCAGACTGGAGTTTTCAGGAATTAATCTGTAAGATTGCCTGGATTCCTAGTCTACTGTTTCTGCGATTAAGAAGAGTTTCAAAGAGCTCAGAATCCCTCAGTACTGACATACACAATATTGGAATTTTTGTATAAACTTGGCTAACTTTGACGGTTCTGTATGGGATATTTTAAAACATTCCCATCTGTAGAACTTGAACATTTTAAACTTGCCGGAGGAAGATGTAGTTTATGCTGTATCTTTAATTTGTACTGAAAAGAAATTCTGTTTAGGACCATTTAAAAAAAAAAAAAACAGAACAAAAACCTGCTTTCTTCTGTCTTCTCAGATATGTTTTGCTACAGTTTTCACCTTTTTTTTTTTTTTTAAACTCAAAATTGCTGCAAAAATGCTGATGAAACAAGTAATGGAATATCATCTAACATTTTTCCCCATTGTGTTAATGATTTCTGGTGGCTAACCTATTTATTTTATGCTTTTTTTCTGTTCATTTAGGGAGCTGTAGTACTCCAGGAGCACATACGTCAGGGATTTACATCTTCAACTTCAGTAATCTGGTTTATGTGCACTGACTCTTCTTTCTAGGCGTTTCTGCTTTTTCCTGTAGAAGGGTCTTAGTTTACATAGTTTAGTCCTCTGAGTCATACCCCAGTTGGAGGATTAAAATAGATGGTGTCAGTATCTCTGTTATTGTGTGCTCTGGTTTAATTAAAAAAAAAAAAAAAAAAAGAAAACAGTTGAAATAAATTATATTAAACAGTGTAACAGCTGAATCATTACATATTAAGATTTTGGGATTAATGCAGGCTTGCTTTTATATCTGCTTAATACCATTGTGCACTTTGACAGATACCTTTGTTTGGAATCATGTCATCAGATTCTGCAGATCCATTCTATTGGATGCGAGTCATTCTTGCGTCAAACAGAGGTTAGCAGATTGTTTCCTTTCTTTTGTTTTCTTATCGCTATAAACAGACCAGGAGAAAATTGGTTGGCTGTTAGATTTCATACAACCCAGATGTCATGTTGAAACACTTTGTAAAGTTCTTAGCACGGATGTAATTAAAACTGACTGATACTTGAGGAGTACGTCATCTTAGGAACGGGGGTTTCCTTTGGCGTGCAGATGAGATTAATCTTGATTCTCAAGTTTTGGAATGATACTGTTTCGAATTGTAGAGCAGTTCTTTCTGATTAATGTATGGGACAGAGAATCTTCTGCCCCACCACTTAATGAACAGCACTAATGGGCAGTGTGAGAGTGTTGACTAGAAAACACCTTATGTGTGCAAGTCAGTTATGCCTCATGATATTTTGGCAACAGTACGGGTGAGTAATTTTATAGGTGGGCAAGGTAAGGGCAGACATGATTAGGATTATAGTTTAGCAAAGCTAAACTAACTTATTTTAGAATAGACAAGTGGATTCTAACCAAATGTGTAAGAAGACTTAAATTTTAGACTTCCAGCATTAGTTTAAGATGGGTGACCCGGCATGCATGACTCTTAATGAGGACGCTGACCTCATCTGTATCTTGGAAAATGGGCTGGAAGTAAGAAAATCAATGGAACCCTCTAACGCAAAGGTACAAATTATTTAGGAATGGCAGATTTTGGCACACCAGTGAGGATAATCAATTAAGGTAAATAAGTTATCTGTTTCGAACTCTCCTGCATTATTTGCATATGAAATTCTGTGTCTCTCTAGCAGCACATGATACTAAATATGCTACCCACTACCCAGACAGAATGGTAACAGTGGCCAAGAAAAGACCAGAGAGACTGTGAAGGCAACAAAAAGCAGCAGTGGGAAAGTTAATTTTCACCTAAGTAAACTGCTTAGCTGTCATTGGAGGATATGACGTAAAGGCTAAAGGTTTTGACATCGTAATTTTCTTGCTGTTGGAGAAGTAGAGATTTCCATGAGAGGTAATGTAATATTTAACATGGTACTGAACAGTGTATAGACTCTAGGGTGCAAGTCTGTGATAAGTATGAAAGAAGCACATTATAATGCAATAATATAGTGCAATAATGCTTAAAATTTTAAAGAATTGGAACTCTGGTAGTTAGGCAGAAAGGAAGAGAAGACTCCAGACAACAGGGGAGGTGCTCAAGAAGCCTTTCTGAAATTCAGGTTACTTATTAAAGGCTCGTCAGGAAATTAAGCTATTGCGGGATAAGAGGGAAGACCTGATGGCTGAAGAACTGGTTGAAAAGATGAGAAAAATGCCTGTGCAAATCTGTAAGATACCACATATTGAATATTGCATGCAGTTCTCATCTGCCGTGCCACACAGAATACAGTGGAACTGAAAAAACATTCAGGGAAAGGCAGCAGGGAAAATCCAAGGTTGATATTTATCTATAGAAAGAGATCAAAATAAAAAAGGATTCTTTGCCATGAAATGTCCATATCCCAATTGTCTTCTAAGTGTTCATCTCTGGAAAAATGTGGATAGGGAATGGATAGCCACTTTTTCCTTATGCTGTAAGAGGGAGGGGGCAGCCAATGGTATTATTAAGCAGCACTGTAGCTCAAAGATTCTGAATAAATGACTGATGAGAAAGAGAAATACAGAATGATGCTTCCTCCAAAGAAGGGGCACCTTTCAGAGAAGGCACGGGAGAACAGATAAGTTTCTAGGCTGATCAGCTTTGGATATACTCTTTCTAGTTTTTTCATCTTCCATATGACCTTACAGACCATGCATCCCCTGTCACTGATTATTTTTGAGACTTTACAAATCTGCAGTAGCTAAATAGTTTATTAATAATTCTCTTGGTAGTTTTATGCTGGAACGCAGCTGTACCACGCATGAGAGCAGAGTTACATGTAAATGTACAGAATTGAAAAGAATTGTAAGCTGTCAGAAAAAATGTGCATTGTTTATGTCCCTTGAGTGACCATCTAAAAGATGGTGACAAAGTAATTTAATCTGTCTTATAGACTGTTAAACATTGAAAACGTGTCCTTACCCAAACATTTTTTTGTTTAAGGTTCCAGCTTGGGAAATGTGGAAAGTTTGATCACTTGATAGTTCCAGTTTCTTAATTTTCATCCTGATTTTCAATGTTTTGGTTTTTTAAGCTTTCAAAGGAGATAGGAGAAAATTTTCTGGTATTAGCTGAAGGACAACTTAAATTTTAAAAAGTAACCTCTTTATAATGCTGCTGCTCCAAAAGGATGATGTGAAAGAATGTTTCTGTACCGAGATGGGAGAGTATGTTGTACAGACAAGAGGCGGGCTCTTTGCCCGAGTTTCATTGCTTTGTGTGCATTCAGTTCTGCTCTCAGACCACATCAGAATATAACTAAAGCAGTTGTCAGGACTTGAACAAGACCTTGCTGAGAATATTTTGAAATGAGAGTATCAGGTGGTAGTTCTGGTGTTGCAGGCACATCAGTTTGAGGTTGTAAGCAAAGTGAGTGGTGCCACAGATTGGGAGGGAAAACCGGGCAAGTTTTCTGGAATATACACCTGCGTGCTGCAGCAGTCGTGTTTTATGAAGTTGTATCGCCCTGTTTGAGTTGTGTACAGTTGGAAGTTGAGATCTTGGTGATATTGTGCCAGTAGATGAGTTGGCAGAGTAGACATCTTAATGATGTGTTTGTTTTGTTAACGACTAGTTTAATCCTAAACTTCTGTGCTCTTAGGGGAGTCAGTGATTCTGAGAGTGGAGTTATCAGCCACTGTGAATCTGCAGTGTCTTTCTTGTGGTCTTTGAAAGTAAAGTCTTGGAAAATCTAACAGTTGAAGCACTGTCAAAGTAAACAACCGGGGACAAGTTGCTTTCCGGTGAAAGGTTCCTTGATAAAATATACCCACAAGTGGTGCATTGACCTTTAGTGTTAGCATGATTTCACAAAAATATTGGAAGTGAAAACCTACATAGGTTTTTCACGCTGCCTTCAAAATTACAAGTTTTAACACAGCAACCTTCTTCTGTGAGGAGATAACGGTCTTTGTTTTGATCATACCTGTACTGGGATATATATGTTGAAAGAGTTATGAGAAGTGTTCCTTATAGGTCAGAAAGATTTCAACAGACCTAGTATCCCCAGAGTATAGCTCTTAGGAGAGATGCTTGAATGGCAACTGTATTAATTTTTCTTCCTGTTCAGGTACTTTGATGGAATTAGGTATCTCACCCATTGTGACATCTGGTTTGATCATGCAGCTGCTAGCTGGAGCGAAGATCATTGAAGTTGGTGATACGCCAAAAGACAGAGCTTTGTTCAATGGAGCTCAGAAATGTAAGCACTGTTCCAATTAAAAATAACGCATGTATTTTTTTATTTGTGGGAAAGCAGCCTGCCTAAGTGATACTAGATGTGAGATTTCTTTGGTAGGGTGATTTCAGCAGATTTTTAAAAAGGATTTGCTTTCTCTCTTGTTTTAGTATTTGGGATGATTATTACCATTGGGCAAGCCATTGTGTATGTTATGACTGGAATGTATGGAGATCCTGCTGAAATGGGTGCTGGAATTTGTCTTCTTATTATAATTCAGGTTTGTAATGAGCTATTTTGTGTGTAACGGAGACTGGTTAGATACAGTATAGCTGGAAGGAAAAAACTTTCTATGCCTGGTTGCCTTTTATGTATTTCTTTTTAATGCTATAAAGCATCATACTTTAGATCTATCTGTCTATATATGAGAAACTAAATATTCCATAAAGGAGGAGGAAGTTGATATAGTTAATATTGAAAATGTTTCAGATTGGAGTGGCGGTTTGATTCAAAATACAGGAATTAGTAGACTTTGAAAGTGTAGCAGCTGTAGCCATGTAGCCATGGAGGACTTCTTACTACAGGGCACTTCAGTGAGATGCAGCTTTGAGACATTATCCTGTAGAGCAACACAGTTAAATGCATAAACTGAAACACTTTTTTGAAAAAAAGTGCTCATTGAGTGATTTTTTTTGCTTGCGTCAGTGTTGAAAAGTCACAGAGATCATTGCCAGGTGAGCTGCACAGCTGTTTGTACGAGAGAGGGCAAAAATACTGCATGAAACTTAATGATCACTCTCCAATGTGATGAAAATACTGAAGCAGGGAATTATTACATAATTATTGACTTGATTTATTCTTGTTTCTGCTCAGTTTTGTTTCTTTTCCCGCAGCTGTTTGTTGCTGGTTTGATTGTGCTGCTGTTAGATGAGTTGCTACAGAAAGGTTATGGCTTGGGGTCGGGTATTTCCCTGTTTATTGCCACCAATATCTGTGAAACCATTGTCTGGAAGGCTTTCAGTCCCACTACCATCAACACTGGCAGAGGTATGTGTGTGATTACAATTAGTTATAACATGTTTCAGTGGTTGTATACTGTATGTAAACTACCAGATGTTTGTCAGATAGCTATTAAAAATGTTTTAATGTGTGATGATTAGGTTCTAGTGTCAGATGTCTCACATTGAAGATGAAAATGTTGTCTGACTTAATATGAAGATTAGTAACCTGTGAGCTTGTCTTTGCTGATTTCAATGGCAGTAGTTAAAATGCCATTTTAACTACTAGTAGTTAAAACGTCATTTTTCAGGCCTCTTGACTGGAGATTTTGGGGTTTTCATACTGAAATTATCTTGGTTTAGTATCATTTAGACCACAGAAATAAAGATAAGAAATTCTGTATGATCAAAGGAGTTATTTATGATTCAACTGTTGTTTGTGGCTATAGGATACTTTTATAGGTGGTGCTTCCAAATTACTTCAAGCTAGTTTGATTCTTCAGAGACTACCACCTCTTCGTTCCTCAGCCAGTCTTCAACATCTGGTTGTCCTGGGACCTTAAAAATACCAATAAAAGACCCTGAAAATACAGCCTGTTTGCATCAAGAAGATAACTAGTTTAATGCAGATATTTGAAATCCTGAGCCATGTTTTTAGTTTGCTTTCATTTTCACATGATTTTTAGTAGTTCTGTCTGTTGCATTTTATTACTGCTTTTCTAAAACTGTTTTTAGAGTCGAATAGACTATAAGCTATTTTAATCCTTGTTTGTAGTTTCTTCCTTCCAAACATCCTCCCACTCCCAGAAAAGAAAGAAAAAGAGTATTCATTCATGTGAGCGATCATTTAGGGAAATTTGACACCCACAAATCCATGGGACCTGATGGGATGCACCCACGAGTGCTGAGGGAGCTGGCAGATGTTGTTATGAAGTCGCTCTCCATGATCTTTGAAAGGTCCTGGAGAACAGGCGAGGTGCCTGAGGACTGGAGAGCCAATGCCCCTCCAGCCTTCAGGAAGGGGAAGAAGGAGGATCCAGGAAACTACAGGCTGGTCAGCCTCACCTCCGTCCCTGGAAAGGTGATGGAACAGCTCATTCTGGATGTCATCTCTAAGCATGTGGAGGAAAGGGAGGTTATCAGGAGTGGTCAACATGGATTCACCAAGGGGAAGTCATGCTTGAACAATCTGAAAGCCTTCAATGTGGCATGACTGGCTGGGTAGATGAGGGGAGGGCAGTGGATGTTGTCTACCTTAACAAGGCTTTTGACACTGTCTCCCACAATATCCTCATAGAGAAGCTTAGGAAATGTGGATTAGATGAAAGGACAGTGGGGTGGATTGAGAACTGGTTGGCAGGCAGAGCTCAGAGGGTTGTGAGGTGTGGGGCAGAGTCCAGTTGGAGGCCTGTGACTGGTGGTGTTCTGCAGGGGTCAGTGCTGGGTCCAGTCTTGTTCAATGTACTCATCAATGACCTGGATGAAGGGATGGAGCGTACCATCAGCAAGTTTGCTGATGACACGCAACTGGGAGGGGTGGCTGACACACCAGAACACCAAGCTGCCATTCAGT
The DNA here is from genome assembly GCA_013398295.1 of Chionis minor. NCBI lineage: Eukaryota > Metazoa > Chordata > Aves > Charadriiformes > Chionidae > Chionis > Chionis minor. The sequence continues at coordinate 315,350 of VZSF01009841.1, read as the reverse complement.
GTGACCTGGACAGGCTGGAGAGTTGGGCAGAGAGAAACCGTATGAAGTTCAACAAAGGCAAGTGTAGGGTCCTTCACCTGGGGAGGAATAACCCCATGCACCAGTACAGGTTAGGGGCTGACCTGCTGGGAAGCATCTGTGCAGAGAAGGACCTGGGAGTGCTGGTGGACAACAGGATGACCGTGGGGCAACAATGTGCCCTTGTGGCCAAGAAGGCCAGTGGTGTCTTGGGGTACATCCTCCCCCTCTGCTCTGCCCTGGTGAGGCCACATCTGGAGTGCTGTGTGCAGCTCTGGGCTCCCCAGTTTGAGAAAAACAGGGAACTGCTGGAGAGAGTTCAGTGGAGGGTTCCGAAGATGATCAAGGGACTGGAGCATCTCTTCTGAGGAAAGGCTGAGAGCCCTGGGTCTGGTTAGCCTGGAGAAAAAGAAGACTGAGAGGGGATTTCATGAATGTGTACCAATATCTAAAGGACAGGTGTCAAGAGGATGGGGCCAGACTCCTTTCAGTGGTGCCCAGTAACAGCACAAGGATCAATGGGCAAGAACTGGAACATGGGAAGTTCCATCTGAACATGAGGAGGAACTTCTTTCCTTTGAGGGTGGCAGAGCACTGCCCAGAGAGTTGGTGGAGTCTCCAACTCTGGAGACATTCCCAACCCACCTGGACGCCATCCTGTGCAACCTGCTGTAGGTGGACCTGCTCTGGCATGGGGGTTGGACCAGATGATCTCCAGAGGTCCCTTCCAACCCCAGACATTCTGTGATGTGTTTGGCTTTTGTTTCGTTTGTTTGGTTTGGTGGCTTTTTTTTTTTTTTTTTTTAACCAGGAATAATGTTTTGGTCAATTATTCTATGTCCTATAAGCTAAACCAGAATCCTCTATTGCGATATATTTGTTGTAACACGATTTATGTCCCTCTGTATCTGATTTTATATGTGTAATTTTTAAAATTTCCAAAAGAAGGACACTGGGTTTTGAAATGTTTTTAATTTACAGTTTTACATTTCTTTTACTTTTTTGCTTCATGCAGGAACAGAGTTTGAGGGTGCTGTGATTGCATTATTTCATCTTTTGGCTACACGAACCGACAAAGTCCGGGCTTTGCGGGAGGCTTTTTACCGACAGAATTTGCCCAATCTCATGAATCTGATTGCTACAGTGTTTGTATTTGCTGTAGTCATATATTTTCAGGTAAAGTGAGAAATTCCTCGTAGTAGTTCTGCAGCTGTGTAGGTAGAAGCGCATGGACCCCAGACACTGCAGGAAAATACGCCAAAGTTAAACTAGAGTAATGGAAGTATCTTAGGTTTGAGTAAGGAGCTCTTTTTATTTCAATACTGTTATTTCAGTGACATACCCCTGGGGCAGTACAGCTGTTAAATTTTATACACAGATGTGCTTGTACTCCGTGATGTAATCTCACATCCACTGCATGTCATACACACTATGAGAGCGTTTTTACTAAAAATGGATTCGGGAACTGCAGTGGTGGTGTCACAGTTAATATACTTGATAATTCATAGTTGAGTTAAAAGACTAGCTTTGGGCAGAGCTAAAGATAAAGAACCTTGCTTCTTTGGGGTGTGTGTGAGACAGATTTGTTCTAGAAAACAAACATATAATTAATGCATGACTTACTGGTTTTTACCTAATTTTCTTGAAATACTTAGCTTTTTTTTTAATTTAAGTATTTATTAAAATGGACACTAAAGGAGATCCCTAGGGTGATTTATTTTTTTTAAATCTTTTTCATGTGTGTGGCTAAAACGTGATTATTTTTTATACATTATTATTATTTTTTTAAGCTGTTGAGTCAGAGTGCTGCCAAAAAAAGGATTATCTGGTTTTCAAGTCCATGTGGCTTTTCTTGGGTCTACTCAGATGGGAGCCTGCCCCAGAAAACAGGAGGCTGGGCTTACTACACAAAACTCTGCTGTTAATTAGCTAGTCAAGTTAAAAGCCATTAAGGTTTTCTAGCAAACCCTATTCTATAAAGTGTATTTTAGAGGAATGTACTTTAGCAGATGAGAGATAATGTCTGTGTAGAACGAATGCGATACAACCAAGCAGGAGCACTTATAAATCCTTAAAATTTGCAATCCAGACTGTGGGAGAGAGCCTTTGGGTTTTACTGTCTCGGACCTTGCGCTCCTCATTTATCTAGCCAAAACGCTGTGGTCAGGAATGGCTTTTAGGCATACTGGGAATACCTTCTGCCTGGGAAATAAATGTCGTGTGTTTGTGTTCTTTCCCGTAGGGATTTCGTGTTGATTTACCTATCAAGTCTGCGCGATACCGTGGGCAGTACAGTAGCTATCCCATCAAGCTCTTTTATACCTCCAACATTCCCATCATTCTGCAGTCTGCCTTGGTTTCCAACCTCTATGTTATTTCCCAAATGTTGTCTGTTCGGTTTAGTGGCAACTTCTTGGTGAACTTACTGGGACAGTGGGCAGTAAGTATTTTCCCACTTTTTTTTTTTTTAACTGCATGTAATTATTTGTATACATTACTTCACTGTGAAACTTTGGTATTGAACCAGCAGAAAGCCAGAATGTTTACTTAATATTTGTCTATAAAAGCTGTTCTAAACATCGAGGAGGAATTCCTCTATAAATACAGGATAGGAATGTGAGAGATCGCTGAGAAATAACTAATTGCCTTTTTCTTCCCCTCTCGTAGGATGTCAGTGGCGGTGGCCCTGCTCGCTCTTACCCTGTTGGTGGCCTGTGCTACTACTTGTCCCCTCCAGAATCCATGGGTGCAATATTTGAAGATCCTGTCCACGTAATAGTTTATATAATATTTATGTTGGGATCCTGCGCGTTCTTCTCAAAGACTTGGATTGAGGTGTCTGGCTCGTCAGCGAAAGATGTAGGTGTTCTGATAAACGTGCCTAAATGTTTTCAAACACTGCTGCTAATTTAGAGCTGACTAGATCCTAACTGAACAGTTATTCCTCCAAGTATCAGCTGACTACAAAACACCCCAGCGGTTTCTAAAATTATGTTTTTTGCAGGTTGCCAAACAACTCAAAGAACAGCAAATGGTGATGAGAGGCCACAGGGATACTTCGATGGTTCACGAGCTTAACAGGTAAGGAAGGGCTGAATTCCAGGGGTGCTGCTCTCCTGGGTGGTGAGGAGTCAAACCAAGCAGATGTTCTCAGAAAAATCTGAGACCTGTTTCCACTGCAAACGTCAAGATTCTTCCCATTCAGGTGCCGCCTTTCCTAGTAATGCAGCAAAAGTTTATAGCAGTAGGGAAGAGATTAAATTAAGCGCTAGTGTCTTTTGTTTAAGTGGCGTAATGAGGGAATTTGGGGTGAATCTCTTCCGTGTTTGTAAAAGGAAGGTACCTTGATTTTTACAGGTATTTAATTTACCATTACTGAACTAAGATGACACTGCAAAAGCTGTATTTTATGTAGTATGCAAAGCTGGCAGATCTATATTGCAAGGTAGATTTATCCCTACATCTTTAAGTCAAAGCAGTTATTCTTGGTCCTTTGGAGGTTACATAGCACACATATATATAAAATTGTTATAGTTTTAATTGAAAAGCTTTGCCAGTGCTCAGTTACTCGCACAGCTTTCCTGTCAGTGAATAATGATGTTAGTTTCTACTTTGTGCAAATATGGAAGATAGGAAGAGCTGATGGCAGAGCTGTAGTTACAACGCTAACTTTGTTGCTCCATATTCCGGTTGGTTGTTTTAGTAGTAGGTGTATTGTTAGAGTCCTTGGATAAAAATTCATGATTATGAATACTTTTTTTCTTTTTTTTCATTGGTACAGGTATATCCCTACAGCAGCTGCATTTGGTGGTTTGTGCATCGGTGCCCTTTCAGTATTGGCTGACTTTCTAGGAGCCATTGGGTCCGGCACAGGCATTCTGCTTGCAGTCACTATTATTTATCAGTATTTTGAAATATTTGTAAAAGAACAGGCTGAAGTTGGAGGAGTAGGTGCATTATTTTTCTAGATGTCCAAATATTTCATGGTTTATGTGAAAGGGAAAGTATTTTGACAACATGTGTCATATAGTCCAATAATGCTATTTTCTTTTTACTCGTTTTAAAGTGCTACATGTCCCATTACTGTAATGGGCATTGAGCAATGCCTGTGCGCAGCATTAGTACCAGCTGCCTTAAGAATAAAGTTTACATTATCTTGTTTAAGTATTATCTAGTGTTGCCTGTAATGCTGGAAACCAATTCATCTACCTTGCTGTTCAAACACTACAGTGAGATGGGAAAACGTATCAGTTCAGTAGCGGTAAACATTTTTGCACACAGCATTAAAATGTTAAATGTATTTCTCTGTCCTTAATAGGAAAAAAAAAAAAAAAGAATTTGAGTTCAGATTGCCATGTGCCAGTATTCTTGACAAAATTTACTTGTAGCCTGTATTTTACGTTAATTTTTTTATCCTTTTTTAACTTGCATTTCCCTGTCATTGAACTCGGCACTCCTTATTCCTTTGTGGTGTCTCCACCCGGGCACCTTTCTCTTGGCTCTAAGGGTGGACAAGCAAACGTTTTACCGCAGACTGATACTCATCTCACCTGTGAACTGGTTCTGTGGTGGATTTGCTGCATCGCGGGCCCTGGGCCTCCCCTGGGACAGCCTGGTAGCTGCTGTCATGCTAGCGAGTCAGCCCAGTAGTTTTGTTTAAACATGTACTTGTGAAAACTGTGCCACTGAAAACTTCATGTCCACTTTGCTTTTGTGAGTCTGAAGAACAAGGCCTGCTTCCTAGAGCAGTGTTTGTAGACGGGAGAAGGGGGGGAACGAGGAGTTCCTGCTGAAAATTTAGTTATGTTGTCGCACTTTACAGCGGCAATGTAACAACTGTAAACGTTAGACAATAAACTTATTTAATTAAGCTCTCTCCTGTGTCTTACCTGTGCAAGATATAATTCATACGCAGTTTTTGATCATTTCGAACATTCTTTGTTAGTGAGGTAGGTCTGGAAGGCTCCTTTGTTATCCTTATCCTTTCTAGAGTATAATTCTGATCAGTTTTTAGCAGCCTTAGTTAAAAAACAAACCTTAGGATTCCTTCCCTTAAAATCATTGAGTTTTTCTGCTCAGCTGTAATCAATGACTTTTTTTGTTCGGTTTCACGTTTTGATCTTCTGTCATTGGGAACTTGAAAGTAACTTTGTGTTGTTGGTGAAGGTAAGAGAAATCACTTCTAAGCTAGGTAAGTCTTCCTTATTATGCATTTGCTCATCCAAATCTATTCCAGAGGTAAGACTTGGATATTCATGTATGTTTATTACAGCCCTCAGATCCTAACCTTTAAGCAGCGGGGTTGTTTACACCATTAGCAGCAGTCGACTGCACGCGGATGCACTGAAGGTCGGTTTGGCAAAAGATTTGCTTTGAAGTGATTAGACGAAGATCCACGGATGCGCCCTAGGGAGAGGTGGAGCTGCAAGGCTCAGCGCTCTCAGGGCATGTAGGGAAGCTCATACCTTGAACAGAATCCCCTGGCTGGGTCCTACACCCTTCTGGTTTACACCAGTGGATGTTTTGTTACCGGCACCATCGGTGTCAGAGTTGTTGTTTTCTTAGGTCAAACAAACCTGTTTTCTCTTTCCAGATAGTTTAGTTAGTGCTGGGAGAAGGAAGCAACACCTTCAGGTCTAAATCATAAAAGGAAGTTCCCGACGCTGCAGTTCCAAGCCCTGCAGCCCAGGCACGCAGGCTGTGTCCCTGCACGGCTCTTCCTGCTCCAGCTGCAGAAATCTACCTACAGGTGTTGAAATGCTGCTGCTGGTGGAGAAGAGAAGGGCACTCTTCCTGCTGTCCTCAGGTGGTGTTACAACACCGGCTACAGTCACTGAAGCGTCATCTTATACAGAAACATAAGTGAAATGATGAATAGAGAGAGAAATGAGCCAGTCTGAAAATTAAGCAGCGTTTTTATTATGATCATTCTGTTGAGGCTGGATAGACTGAGCAGTGAGAAGAAATGCTTTTTGTCAGTTACATAATTCCAGATAAAAATATCAGAATCATTCCTACAAGTAAAGCTGAGGACCTTTATTACAAGAAGAGTTATGCTTCTAAGCCATCTGAATCGGACAGTTTTCAACTAAATTTGTCATCCTCTAGTTTTAGAATTTCATAAAAGGAACTTGGAGCGGTTTTTCTGCTGCACGCTTCAGGGCCAATGCGTAAGTATAAACCCTGGCATCCACTGCAATATGTTCTTCTGCTATGAGTTCTGAAAAGAAAATAATAAAAAATAATTATGAGATGCTGTTAAAACTTTTCCTCTACAGAAATTTAAGTCTTTACTAAAATGAAGATGTGTAGCATTCCAGATGAACTCTTAATGCTAACACCTAATGCTATCACTAACTCTGTTACCTGGCCAAGTCTCTCACAGCTTTTTGTTGAAGACACAGTATTCTAGGATGAGAAATGCCACAAGGAGCTACGAGAAGAGAAGCTAAGGGTTTCTTGAAGCTCACACTAGTGCATTTAATGTGTCAGAAAGCTCTTACCGTCAATTCTTTGCAGCAGGTCGTTCTTTGGAAGGGAAATAACTTCCACAAATTCTAGGAGAGTAGAAAAAAAAAATTATGCACCTTTAAATTAGTGACCAGTAAAGGAGGTCTACCTGAGTGTCCCGTTTCTTACACTGTAGAAGGGGAAACAAACTGGCTTAATGCTCATCACTGCCCAAAAGCTGTGGGCCTTCATATATCACAAAAAGGCTGATTAAAGTGGGGGGGAGACGGTGACTGGGGTCATTAAAAAACAGGTTTGGCAGAAACGGGGAAGGAGCTGGGAAAAACAGTATAGCTGACAGCTACAGAAGACAAGAATCCCTCTGAAAGGAGAAAATCCTTCCGCGAATGGAAAATACACTGCTGAAGAGGACTGTTGTTTGCTTTATAGTGGTATGGTAAGGGACTGTAGATGAATTTGAAGACCGAAAGAGCACAAAGACAAAGGGTTTCTTCTTGATGAATCTGTGTTGGCTTACCCCTCCCCTATCAGTTGTCTTTGGAGCTCGATTGACAGCTGTTGTGGATTCAGTAATTTGTATTTCCTGAGATACCAGTGCTATAGGTACAATACTTGGAGATAATTGAGGCAATAACGCTCCCCAGGAATTTTCATGTCTAGGCCAAAACCAGTCTCGTGCATGTTTAATTAGAGTCAGGAGATTAACCAAGCCCGAATAAAAAACAGCTTTAACTGACATTTTCTAAGCAAAACTTGCCATGCGAATGTCACACTTGACCTTACTGTCACTGTGAGCACAGCTACGTAACATACCTCCATCATCTGCAAGTTAAAAAAAAAAAAAAAGTAGTAAGTTAAGGGTTTTGAAATACAGTAGAGTTTACAACTAAAAAGCATTTCAATAGCTTACTGATCATGAGTGACACTAATTAATTCCAGGGTCAAGCCACAATGAAGAGGAATATCTAGGTTCACACGTGCTTATGGCCCTCACTGAAGCCTGGCACCTAAATTTCTCATTGTGGGTGTGCCAGCACCTGACAGTTAACATCCAGGCCTCCCCAGTGGGTTTAGCAAAGAAACGTGGCTCCGCTTATCTCGACTGCAGGACACAATTTGAAGGACGTACAGCATCTAAATCAGCTGGGACCAAAGAGATGCGGTGGTAGGGACAGTTCTTTTAAATACATTAGTTTGTTACCTTCTCGGAATTTTCAAATAAATGGTACAAAACTCACCAAGCTTTTGCTTAGGTCTTGTATTCTCGGCCTCATCTCCATTGATGGTGACGCTCACAATGTGTGTCGTGCTGTTTGACAAACCTGGGTCCAAGCAGAGAGCTGCCAACAAGCACATGAAGATGCTTATTTTTCAAAAGCAGAAGTCAGGGACCTTGGTATTTTAACAAAAGCTTCCACAGAAATCTATCTGATACAATAGAACGTATATTTGGCATATGTTCATGATGGAAGAACTGTGAGAAGTTTGTTTTCACAAGTTTTTAGAAGTAATGTTTCTGTCACTCAGCTCTTACAGATTCCTTGTACAACTTGTTTTAAGCACCTAGGCTTACTTTCTGTCCCACTGATTGAAGATTAAACAGTAAGCTATAAATCCCTCACAGACTTCCTTGGCCCCTTAATGTCTAATTTTGCCATCACCTCTCTCCATTTCTCTCAGTCCCCAGCACGCAGGTGTACCCAAGAGTCAAGTCTTTAATGACATTTATCGTATGTAAGTTTCCTCACCTTTCCACCTACCTTCTCAAGTTTTATTTATGATCTTCCTCTTGCCTCCATTTTGTTTTATGTAGGAAGCATTGGATTGGCAACAGTCACGTTCCAAAGGATCTCTGGATTTACTCCAGTTATCCTCTCCTTTCTCTTTCTGGCTGGAGGACCTGAGTGGCGTCACCTCCCCATAGCTGACGTGAGGGTGACCTCTGCTCAGACTGCATCATGCGGCTGTTTTTTCTCCCTAAGTTCATGGACGTTGTTCACGTTAAGTCCAGCGATTTAGACCTTTATACTAAAAGGCCAAATCACAGCTTGAATAATTTGCTTTTGTGTAAAGGATCTTAATAGTAAATTTTCCCCTACAGACATCAAACTACTGCTTTGGTCCTGTATGTTTAACAGGAGTTCAGCAACTGACTCAGCAAGGACCAAAGTCTCATTGCTACGGCCATGGGATACTACTCTGCTAATCTGCAGAGATTTTCTGCATAGATTTTTCCTTTAGCTTAGAGCATTTTAGACATTTAGAGTAGCCATCAAAGACAGAATTAGCTTTGGGAAAATAAAAGCAAAGACCTGGAGTACATTCAACGACTTCCCCCTTGTACCCGGTTTCTTCCTCCAGCTCTCGCAGTGCAGCGCTTTCCGCGGTCTCATTTTCCTCGATGAGGCCTGCGAGAGAAATGTTACACAAGAGCAATTTAAAAGTCAGCAGTTACCCCCAATATCCATCCTGAGACCTAATCCAGCTTTACAAATGAGGTGAAACATTGTCACTACCCTGGTTTTACAGAGGGATAAACTGAGGCGTTAGGAAGGATTCCAGTTCCAGGATTCATCACGCTGCTGCCCGTCTCTTCAACCGTTTACCTGGAAAAGCACGCTACCTTCCCAGGAAATGGCATTAATAGTCTCACGAGGGAAAGAAGCCAAATGCTTCAGCTCTTACAGAAAGGAGGAGTGGAAGGAAATGCAATATTCTAATACCAGGCTACTGTGCAAAATGCCTCCAATCTGCTAAAAGGAACTAAGTTTATTTTTTATTCTTCATTGTCAAATATTCCTGTTTCTGAATAGCACACTGAGCTAGAGGGCTCACCACGATTTCCTGGTTAGAGCTGCTTCATTAAGATTGACACTCTGAGCACATCTAAACGCGCTTAACTGTCAGCTTTATGTGACCAGTCTTAACGTTTCAGTCACTTACCTGCAGGAAATTCCAAGCAATAGCCGTTAAGTGGAGGCCTGAACTGTTTCACTAGGACAACGCAGTCGTAGTGGAGAGTTCTCTGTAGTACCGCTATCACTGCCACACCTACAAATAGTGACAGAAGACACAAGCGCACAGAATTTGAGCACAGCACAAAGTGAGTATGTAGTGCTAGCTCTGGAAAGGAAGCCAAGCACTGTTACTCTGAGCATTAAACGTTTAGATGCCCGCTGCAGAATCCTGAATGATCAATTTAAGCTCCTTATATCACGCGTGGTGAGAAATAAAAGCCCAAAATGGGGTCTTCAAAGTACCCCAGCAAACAAGAGGCACATGTACCAAGCAAGATCGAGCCTCAGCCCACCAATGTCTAGGGAAGGGCTCTCTTGCCTGCAGAGACCATTTGAAGCCGTTGTATGGAACCCCCTCCTACACTCCTTTCATGGCTAAACCATGTCCCTCTTTTGCCCTGGTCTGGTATCCCTAGTCCCTAACAGCAGACCCAGTTCAGCAGTCTGCACGCTACTCTGCGTCAGGGCATCCATCACGTCTTTGGAATTGCTCCATTATTCTGAAGTCACCACAATGATCTTGGGAAAACCCGCCGACCAGTGAGGTTCTGATTCTTCACCACCGGAGTTAGCGTTTCCTTAACGGACAGGGGTACAGCGAGCTCTGCTGAGCTATTTGTTCTGCGTCCTCATTCACTCGGAAATAGATGGGCTCTAACTCTGCAGCGTGAGTCTATCTGAAGAACTTTCACAGGAAAAAACAAAAAGTCACCAATGTCTTACCATCAGCTGAAACACCCTTTCTGTTCCCAGTACGCTTTACAGTTTCCCAAGTTCTGTTCAACAGAGAGAAAAGAAGAAATGAATACATTAAAAGGAACAATATCCATTTTATTTGTAAGTCTTCTACCCTTGCTACTGTAATTCAAAAGCAAAATATACCACCAGATAGTGAGGCCCCATAAGAAAGCAGCTGGGTTTAGGCAAGCCCTGTCATGTTCTGGCACTATGAAACGTCTGTAGTATCATTTTGTTTGGCCTGCTTAAAGGGAGGAGAAAGAAAGGCATAAATGGTTGTCACAGAACACGCAAGTCTTACAAAAGTGATTCTGGAAAAGTGCAAAATAAAGCAACTTATATATTAAACATCAGATTTTGAATGACAGTTTTGTAAGACGACCATATGCGTTCCATCTTTTATCTTGCTTTTCCATAGGGTTTGTAGTGTAAGTTATTGTGAACTTTCAGCTCAGTTACTCGAGCACATGAGGAGCACAAAGGCAAGGAAGACCAAAGCTTCTCTCAAAAAAAGCAATGGGATGACTAAAACCCAACAAAATCCACTAGCAAAAAAAAGTCCTTTCACAAAAGCTCCAACCTTTGCTAGAATACTTCGCTGGTGAACTGGGAGGCACTAGAGAAAGCAGACAGTACAGAATCTAATGCATTAAGGGGAGGGAAGTAAAGCCATGGTGTCACATCTAGATAAATAGAGCAGAACTAAAGCACAGAAAAAAACTGGACGCGCGTGATAATATACAAGAGAACAGTAACTTGTCAATAGTATGAAAGATCCAGCACCATCAGCAGGGAAAAAAACCCTTAATGAAGCAGCAGAAAAGCCACAGGACGGACTCCCTGACCATCACAGCCTATTTGCATCGCTCGAATTTGCTTCTGCATGGCAGAAGCCTCTACAAGGAACAGAAAATGCAAGGTAAACCGGGGTCCAACGTGCCCAAAAGGACTCAGGAGCCAAATTTGATCCCACACGCTAGTACATCTGCTAGAGGAAGATTTTTTTTTTCTCTCTGAACAGTGCAAACTATAAAGGAATTGCACAATGAGTAGATCTCATTTGGTGTTGAGTAATAGGTTTGTAATGCTCATATTCTCTAGCTGGGGCCTAGTCCGTACGATTGGGAACATTATAGGAATCTGAAATGCCAGAGGGACAATTACCTGGTTTTACCAAAGGGATCCGTATAAGTTGTTTCTTCAAGCTTCAACCATTTTCTTTCTACAATTACCTGAAATAAAGAATTATTTGTTAAATACATAATAAGATCAATCCCAAAGATACGCGGGGGCTACGGGGAGAAACAACACAACTGGTTTTGGATTCTTTTGAAAGCAAAAGTCTCAGCATCAGAATACATGCAGGAACATGCAACAACATTCCTGTGGCTAATACTGGAAAAAAAACGTTTCCCCCAAGTTCTTGAATAGGAATAGAAACCAAGTCCAGTAACTTCTTAATTTTTAGTCAAGTGTCAATTAATTCAGTGGGATTTAAAGTACTGGAAAGTCCTCATATTTTTAGAAGGATTTTGCAAAGGGCATGGTCCGGCTGAGAAAGAAAAAGGTCCCTGGTCTGCAGAGACTTTAGCGACACTGGTGATCATGAGCGCCCACTTACCAGAGAGCGTGGCCTAACAGCTAAGCGTGCAAGACTGAAACCCAAGCTATTTTGAAATTTTGCTTGCTGTGATCTCACTGTGGCCTTGTGTAACCGCCGTTTTCTGTAACTGTGAGCAGCGATACACACTTGCCCTTTTAGGACTTCTGAGAGCTGCTGAGTGAGTGCTCGGCATTAACATTATTACAAAATGCCTTTTCAGAGCTAAATGAGTTTATTTGCCATGTGATGTTTCCTCATGGTTTATGTAATTCCTTTAAAAAGGAAAAATCTCCAGGTATTAGCCCAGCCAGCAGTTTACTTTTTTTAAATGCAATTTGTATTTTAAGCTTTGCTAAAGGTACAGGTGGACAAGAAGCCTGTCTCCAAAATCTTGTATCGAGCTGGCCATAGGCCCGACCACAGACATCAGAAGTAATCAGTAATAAGATGAACAGATTACTTCCTGTTGTCTAATGAGACAGACTGCTGACAGCAACAGAGCAAACATAAGCAAGGGGAAAAGAGGATCTGGGAAAAAACCCACAACATTAAACGGTAGCAAAGGATGAAGTCTGAGAGGCCGTTCACGAGGTTGGCACACTACAACCCTCTAGAGCAGGACTAGGAGCAAACAGGGCCCGTGTGGCCATGTAGATCTTGAAATGAAAAGTAAGAGATTCACCAACTAAAAAAAGAATACAGAGAAATGAAATGTAGTATATGATACAGCTGTAACTAGAGTACAGAAGCACAGTACAGCATCAGCTGGAGGCAAATCAGAAGTGGTTCAGGTGTCCAGTGAACTATAATCAAGCTGGGTGAACTCACATAATTCTTAAAAGGTGTTCTTCAGAACAATTATTTTGGTAGACAACTGAAATAACAACAGCGGTCCTATGGCTGTAAATGCAGCTACGTGTATTCTACACATGTGAGTTCTGGCATTTTTCTTTTTTGAAAGTATATTTCCACATAACAGGAATTGGAACAGGAGAGTTATGCGTTCTCAAAAGGGCTTTCTAACGGCTTTGTGTTCACAAAACCAGAGAAGAGAAGCAAGAAAGGAGAAGATGAAGTGTATTATGCCCATTACAGACACAAGAAGTATCTGTATCTGGAAGCATTTAGTTGTATTTTAAACAGCTTTGCATTCACTCCTAAATCACTGCAGAACTAGAGTACAGGAAGATCCAAAAAAGAAATAGATGAAAATCATGTTCCACTGGTTGTCCAAGGAGAGGAACATACATACTCCAGTTAAGTAGACACAGCAAAACGTTTTGTGTTAATGAATTTTTTTAACCATCGCAGAGAACGCAAGGGACTAGATCACTGATCATGGTCCCATACTGCTGCAGCATTCACCAGAACTGGCAGATCATTACCCCTGTCACCACGTAACCATTTGCTAAGCAGAAAGGGGAAAATGGCTGAAATCAGAACGACATCCCACTTCCCAGGAATCCTGAGGAAAAAGAGATCCCTAATCTGGCCAAAAAGACACAAGAAAAAAAAAAAAAAGAAGAAAAAAGTAGATTTTATGTGTACAAAACAATGTCAAACAAAGTGTCTTGTTTTTAATCAGGTATTCTTAAGTACAGCTTTTGGGCTCTACTGTCATGGAACAATAATTACAAAGTACTACAGGACATGCAGCATAAATATTTACAATGGAAGTGCTCCATAATCCTATAATCCTCTAAAGTTAGGTGAAACCCTTGCTGCTAAGAGCCTGCAGGGTGAGAAAACTGAAAATTGCCAGGTTTCCCTAGAAGAAAAAGAGAATTTTATCACCTGCCTCGTTGGGTGCACAATTAAAACCTGTGGAAGCTGGCCCAGCAGTGTAACTTCTGCTTTGCTAAATCCCCTACTTAGCGCTTAAGAGCACTTTGCAGGATGTGTTGCACTTACTATATTTAGTTTTAAAATGATTCACTTTTATTCCTTTATCTATTACTTTGATGGGCAAATAACATCTGCTTTTGCTTATGACAGCCTGACTGTGGGTTCCCAAAGAAAGAAAGAGAAAATCAGCTGCTACTTTCATGAAAGAAGATATTCCAGCATCAGACCACGTAGTTATTGAAGAGTTACAGAACCACTTTCAATATAATGGCCACTGGCAGAGGCACGGTAAATACTCTCCCATATTAATCCCACAAAATGACTGAAAAAACGAAATAGCTTAAAATATGTAAGATCTAATTACAAACTTCCAATGACACCGAAGAGTACAGGATTCCAAAGGAGAAGAGTTAAGAGGCATTGGGGGGCAGGGGAGGAAGCAAACGAAAAAGAGGATAAAATGAAAATGTTACCCACAAAAACACAGGCCTTAATAGAAAACCCAAAAAGCTTACAAAAACAAAACCCTTTATGCTTGAGAAATATTCATATTAAAAAACCACCCAAGGGGAAAAGCCATAAATATACCCCAACAAAGTGAGCCTCTTCTTTCCTGCAAAAGTTTCGTACCTTGAAACCTAAAGAAATGACAGGATTATGTTCATTCCAAGGAAGGAATGCTGGATAAAAGTAACTACATTTGTGATACAACAGTGTGACACTGTTGCCAAACCTGCCTTTAATACCAAAATTAACCTGTAAGAATTCACTTAAAAGAACAGAAACAAATATAGGCAGTTTAGATTAAGGTGCAAGGGCTCCTAATAAGCACCCAGAAGTGCCTCCAAATTCCTTCTTTAGGACCTGACATTTTCTGATTCTGTGAAGGTGCAAGCACAATATTTTTGAAAAAATAATAATTTACTACTTCCTTACTAATGTCTTTAGAACAGCAATTATCTAAATTCAAATTCTTTCAGAAAGCATCAAAGAAGGTACAATCCTAAATGTTAAGGCAAACCTTAGTGGTTCATCCTAAAGGAATGGAAATAAGGCTGAGTTTCACGATCCGCTCATTTCCATAGTCTCTCTATTTCTGAACATTGATAACAGCCTGAACAGACAATACAAGAAACAGCTGCAAAATCCTAAAAAAGAAGCTTAAAATAATGCAACCATATAGATTTCTCTCTCCCCATTGATAATTTGTCTGATTATTTCAACACAGAAAAACACCACCTTCTTTAAGCTCTCTGACCATCAGGAAGGAGTGTTTTGTCTATTGAATAGACTTTACATACAGGATTTGTAGCATTTCTTACGCTGTACCCACAAACATTCTGATCAGTCTCAAATAACTGTTATTTAACAATAAAACGTGTCAAAACCAAGCATGCTGTACCTCTTCTTTAAGGACGAATTGTCTAGCAGTTTTTGGAACTTCCGTGGATGTCTCAGCTGCCATTTTCAGGAATGTTAGGCTTTTCCCCCTCCTGTGTAAAGTCCAGATTACTATGAAACAAAGTCAATATTTGCTTTCAGAGTAAAGTTAAAGGTTCATTTCTGCATTCTAAATTAACAAATAAAACTTGTGGAAGAAAGTTAGGGACATGTGATGGCAAGCGCAATTCACATTTTCAGCTCCGCCTGATGGTTTCAGAGTCAAATAATTCAAAGGAGAAGCGGAAGTTTGGGTCAAATCCCTGACTTACATAGTTGTAATCGTCCTATCAGCTGCCGATTAGCTATGCTGGCTGAAGACACCCTCCTTAACTATTCAAAGGTCAGACACATGCAGAGACAAAACTGATCCATTTTAGTCAAATTGGTTCATTCTGATCTGGGTGAAGTGCTCTGTCAACACAGTATTACCACAACAGGACTACGCACTCCAATGTGAAGGTGGAAAAAAAATCTTATACCAAGAGGACTTCAGGGGTAAAAATTGTCTGCTATTGAGAAAGAATCAGAACTAGAACCTACCGACACCTTACACACATTACAAATAAACATGTAAATGACTCAATCCTTTCCCTCAAAAACAAGGTCAAAAAGTCACCCATGTGTGTTGCAAGTCTCGGTGGCACGTGGAGTTAGCGTGACCACAGCACGTCAGTCTCTCTTCGTGGGAATGACATGGCTAACACCGTGTGAAAGGCAGTTGAATATATGCCCAAAGGAAGGCGCTGCACCTCCAGCTCAACGCCTCAGCCCGCATCCTAACACTCCTTAGAGAGAGAAGATTGCCTTCTCACTCTCTCAACCCATTTCTAGCTGAAAGGCACACCAGGCAGCACAAAAATACTGTGCGTTAGACATTCACCGTTAGTCCTCTGTCTCACTGCAGAGCTAAGGGACACTTTCAGCACAGAAACCCTTATTCCAAGGAAGCTCACCTCTGCTATTACATTGTAATACTGAAGCCCTGAAAAGTGCAAAGAAGTAAACCAGTTTAAACACCAGGAGAGATGAGATAATCCTCAACATCTCTATCACCCTCAGTGTCGATGGTCATGAACATAAAGTCAACAGGAATTTTTCCATTGCCTTCAGGCAGGGTTTAGTAAGGCTCTGTGGGGTCTCTAGCAACAAACAGTACCAAGAGTGATCACCTTCTCTGTCACACCCACTTTCATTTTTTACTTCATTTTTGTCCTTTTATGATAACATCTACTGAACATTTGTGAAACAAGTTAGGAGCGTGCAGCAACATCAGCTCCCTTACATATAAGATTAGCATTTAATTGCACAATGTGGTTAAGAGGAACAGGTAATACAAAATCTTTCTGGTTATCAGCAGGATTAAAACTAACACACGTAAATCCATTTCCTCCAAATGTACACAGGGCAGGTTCTTTCTTAAGTCTTAAGACAGTCTTATTGGATGAAATAGGTCATAGTGGTCAATTATTCAAATTGTCTTTATGTAACATAAATCCTAAAAAGGAACCCCAACTTATTAAATCCAATTCCGTTCTTTAAAAAACATGTTATACAATCCTTTCTTGAAGCAATGAAGCTGCATCTTAAAACTACATTAGGTTTGCTATCTACCTTATTAGTACTTGATGAAAAACTGTACTAGAACCTCACTTTGCTTACCTTCCAATTCCTATCCCACGTTTGTTCATTAGCTATTACCCATTTGTTCTCGAGCCAGCAGTGTCTCAGACTCTCCTCACTTGGGATTTAAGAGCTGTAGCTGGACAATGGTCATGGTCTCTTGCTGTGGTCTCAAATACAAGATCAGGCTTTCCACCAAACTTATGCAAAAGAAGCCCAGCCCAGTGTAGCAGTTCCAACAGGTTCCTGGTCATCCAGAGGAACTAGTCAAAGGAAGCTCTGTGTGATACCTGAACTACCCAGCTTTAAAAATATAAAAACCTCAGATAGCTGGCTACAACAAATCAACCTCCTGTGTTTGGACAGAATCACAGCCTTTTTGACTGACAATATAAACAAATCAAGAGAGTAGATGGGTGAACCATATCCTTGTTCAATTTTTTTTTTTATGAGGCTGAATAAGTCTTCCTCTTAGTCTCCCCTCACCAGCAATCCTGTCCCATTGATCATACTAATCCTACATAAGCTTGCAATTATCAGCATAACTTTCTCAAATGCGGATTACCACAACTGTACCCTAAATCCCACAAGCAGTTATTGTAATGGTTTGTACAACAGTATTAACAGGCTCTGGGGAGACCTTATAGCCACCTTCCAGTACCTGAAAGGGGCCTGCAAGAAAGCTGGGGAGGGGCTCTTGACAAGGGCATGTAGTGACAGGATGAGGGGTAATGGCTTCAAACTGGAAGAGGCGAGATTTAGATTCGATATTAGGAAGAAACTTTTCCCTCTGAGGATGGTGAGACACTGGCCAAGGTTATGCAGAGAAGCTGTGGCTGCCCCATCCCTCAAGGTGTTCAAGGCCAGGTTGGACACGGAGGTGGGACAGTGGGAGGTGTCCCTGTCCATGGCAGGGGGTTGGAACTGGATGGTCTTTAAGGTCCCTTCCAACCTAAACCATTCTATGATTCTATGATTAATACATATCTGTATCAGTTATAAATACATACTAGAACCTCATTTCATGGCAGAAGCTCTTTTCAACACAGCTTGCTCTCTTCTGCAGTGGAGAGATTCAAGTGTGGCTTGCAACTTCCCCAAAATTACACAGCTTCACTGGTTAGAATTATCACTAAAATCTAAAATAGGTGAAAACAACAGAGAGGAAGACTCATCTAGCTCAGCTTCTGTAGTTTTCATCTCCTCCACAAGTGGGTGCAGTAACTCTATGTATAAGCAACATTTTCAAAAGTTCCACTATAAAAGTAATTTTTTTCCAAATTGCGTTGACTGTATGGAAGTGAGAATTTCTGCTGTTAAAAAGCTGAAATACCATTTGGTTAAATGAAAGCCACAATTCTGGTATCTCCCATTAGTCATACTATCAAGGATGGCAAGACCGTTTTTTGTTCATAAACAACATTAGCTGCAACTGAAAATTAAACTTAATATTACAGTGTTAGGTTTCTAAAGCCCTGTGTTATGTTTCAGAACAGACCCTGTCTCGCAGCCCTCCGACAGGAAGGTTCTTTTATCTCATAAAATTACCACTGCATCATTTGAGTAAAAAATGCAACACAGCTCGCACAGCAGCCTGGGAACCTGACTACCTGATTTACGATTACATGAACTCTATGAATATAAATTTTTACTAGTTATCAGTGCAGTCTTAAGAGTATGTCAAAGTGTCCGCATTTATCAGCCTTCTCAGCATGAATCAACAGCACCTGAATTACAAATTATGGGGAGAAAAAAGAAAAGTTTGGCCCGCTTCTGCATTCTCCGATGATTTTTGTGGCTGGTATCACAGGCTACTGCTGGTAAATCATGCTATTTGTTCCATTTATTTCACGTGGGGCTCACACTCGGACCTGAAAAAGGCATACCATTTATAAAAGGCATAACTTTATTCCCATTGCTTATTCCTTTATTGAGTGGCTTCCTTTCAAGGCAACATCCAACCACTCTACAGTTTCCAAACTACCCTTCTCAGGAGTTAAAATCTTAAGCCAACTGAGGCCTACAAATCAGCTTAGAGCACAGCCAAGCTACTGGGGCTTTACATGAACCTAACCAAGTCACCAGAGATGGATTAGCTTTTGTAAATCACATCTCGAAAGGTATTCTCTGATCCAAACTACACACCCCAGCTGACAGCAACCAGATTTAATGGCAGCGCAGCAATGGGCTCCTAAGGCAAGCTCGAGATAAAATAAAATACAGGGTCTCTCATAAAGAACGTGCAAAAGGGACACTGGCCGTGTTTTATGCATGGTTTAACCAACGGCACGCTGAGATAAGTGTGCTGAAGATAAACATCACTAAAAGCTCCTGAATCACTTTAAACTTGTCACCATCCGTCAGCGCGCTTGCATTTCAGCAGTATGATCCCAGCAACGAAACCGGCGCATTAGCAGAAGTTGACAGGAGAAAGGGAGAGGTTAAAAAAAATAAAAAGCGGGGGAAATACTTCATTTTTTTATCATGGTATTTCGCAGCGCGGGTGACCTGCTCTGCGCCCAATAAAATACAGAAAAATAACTGGCTCGCACCCCACAGACGGACAACAACGATGAAGCCCGTCGTGCCTAGAGCAGAGGAGGGTTGGCAGCACCGCCATGTTGTTGCCAACCCTCCCAAGGGCTCGGTGGGGACAGCCGGGAGAGCACCCGAGGAAAGCGCCGGACGGACGTGGACACGGCTCGGCCCCCACTCCACGCAGGGGACACGCTGCCACGGAGACGACGGCAGGGCTTGTAAAAAGAACAGGCCGTTCGGCCATTACTCGACTCGCCCCCGAACCTCAGGCCGGGCTGCCACTTCATTTGGGTTCAGGGGAGAGGCGCAAGGCCGGAGAGGCGAAATCTCACACGAGCACACGCGAAGCCATGTAAGGGGGTCAAAAACCAAAAAAACCGGCGGCAGCTCCCCCAAAGGTTGCCGTCTGCGCCAGGCAACCGCCTGCCAACCCTCCCGCTGGGGCGGCGCACACGTACGATGGCGGGAGAGCGGCCCGGCAGCTGAGGGGAGCCGCTACCGCGGGCGGGTGCGGTGAGGCGAGGCCGGGGGCGGCCGGGCGGGAGCGGGAACGGGAACGGCGACAGCGACAGCGACAGCGACGGCGGCGGCTGAGGCGAGCCCGGAGCGCGGCGCTGAGGCGGGGCCGGGCGGCGACGCACCGTGTGCGCCGGCGATGGCGGCTCGGGTGGCGCCGAGAGCGGCGGGGGGGAGGTTCCGGGCGGAGCGGGAGCTTCCGGGAGCGGCGGGGCCGAGCGTGAGCCGGTGGGGTCGGGTTTGGGGGAGAGGATGAAGAAGGAGCAGGTGGCGCACTGCCAGTTCTCCGTGTGGTACCCGCTCTTCAGGGCCGTCACCATCCGCAGGTGAGGCGCGGGGCCGGGGGCGGGCGGGCCCTGGCGGCGCGGGGCCGGGCTGGGTGTAGGCCTGGGCCGGGAGAAGCGGGTGTGGGGCTGGGATGGAAATGGGCTTGTGGTGCGTGAGGGAGAGGTGCCCCGTGTGGGGCAGAACTGGGGTGGCGGTGGGGGAGGAGCTGGGGGTCTCGTCCCTACGCCCTGCAGGGGGTGTTCGGGCGGGCCCGGTAGCCCTGTGCTCTCTCCTGGTGGGGCTCGCTCAGCGTGGAGTCCCACCAAGCTGATGGCCACGCCACGCTGCTGCTGGTCCCGCTTGGTTCCTGAGGCTGAACGCACCCAAACCGAGCGGCTGCTCCGTGTGACTGTGCATTTCTAGAAACTGTAGCAAAGAAACTAGAAACTATTTCTAGAAACTATTTAAAAGACGGGTGGACGTGGTGTTGAGGGACATGGTTTAGTGGTGTTTTTGGTAGTGTAGGTTATGGTTGGACTCGATGATCTCGAAGGTCTCTTCCAACCCAAGTGATTCTATGATTCTGTGAAATTCTGCAGTTTTCAAGGTGCGGCTGCTGCAGGTGGCGAGGTGGTTTGCGAGACCTACCACTAACTCAGGAAAGTTGAGCTCAAGATAGTTGCTCTGTCAGATCAGAAAGCACTGACGTCAAGCTTTTAGTAATCAAAGCATTTAATCTTTCATGGTTTTTAGTGTTTAGCGTGTACATATTTTTGGGAAGTTGAGTGATAGTCCTGCACCTTTGGAGCATTCGGGTGGTATAGGCATGTTTGGGTTTGTATCTCGGGAGGGAAACCTTTATTTCAAGCAGCATCTTGTCTCCTCACTGGCGGCACATGCTCTTTCTTTACATTTCTTAGAGCTTTGAAGGAGTGGGGCATTTTTGTACATTTCACCTATAATTTTTGCCTCTTTCTCCTCTGCGGAAGGGAAAATGGGCATTGCTTTTTGGGAAGGGGTGAGAGGGGAGAAAGAAATGTTTTCATAGTATTAGAGAACAAAACATACTGTTACTGACATATGTTGCATTAAAACCACAAATTATTGTTATTTAACTCTTGTTATTGTTTTAACAAGTTATATTAATAATAAATTATGAAAGCAATTCTCATGTTTCTTCCAGTGTTATACTTCCCCTACCAGAGAATGTGAAAGAATATTTGCTGGATGATGGAACACTTGTGGTTTCCGGAAGGTAAAGAGTGTTTTCCCGCCCACCCTCCAAATATTAATGCTACCTTATATTCACAGCGCTATTTTGTATATGTGTGTTATGTTTTGCAAAATGAGGTTTTAAAATTTGACCAATCTGATTGCAGTAAACTTCATACTGTGCCAGCATACGAATGGGATGACGTGCTGTTAGTAAAACTTGACTTGCTGGTGCCCAATGCGGATCCTAAAATCCACCTAATATACTTCGTTCTAGACCAAGTGGAGACAGTTACTTCACTTTTTCTCCACTTTTCCTTGCTGAGTCTACCAGTCCCTTAAGTGCATAGCCAGCTTGTTTGTGTTTGCTCACTTTGATATGGTTAGCTCCAGTTTGGAGGCTTGACCTGTCCCATGCCATTCACATGCCTGCTGCCTTATCCAGCAATGAAGTGACATTACCCGAGTTTAATTCTCAATACGATAAGCTATGTGTAAAAACTTAGCAATTATTGAGTTTATATAATCATTTGCACGCGTATAATCCGTGCATGTGATGAGGCTGAATGTCTTGTATGTACACCTATGCCAAGATTTTGGATGGAGAAGAATGAGGTGGATAGATATGAGAAACAATTGGTAAGAACCCAGGCTTTGTTCTTTGTTTTCTGCTTAGAATCTCACTATATGGCTTCCTTATAAAATTATTATTGCATGCATACGTCTTGTTAATGCTGAGACTCAGAAATCAGTCCACACTCCATCATTTCCTAACTGGTAGTTTGCGTCTCATAGACCAACCAATTAGGCTGTCAGTGTAATGTCTAATTTCTCAGGAATCAATTTATATGAAATTGAAGCTGTTTAAGCACCTTGCAAAGATGAAAGGTCTTTTTTAATTTTTTTATTAATATAAAAAAGTTATCCAGAAAATTAGAATAGTTTTTTAAACCATTTTGGATAAGAAGCAATGTTGTCGCCTGCTTCTGCAGAATTGTGCAACATATTTAGCAGCAGCCACTTATTTTTTTAATAAGCCTTCAGAAAAGCTGAAACTGAGGGTTTGACTTTACAGCTGTCTTATACAAACAGTTTCTGCTGTCTTCAGTGGAATAATGGACAGCTGTATAATTAACTTAAATTATATTCCTGAGATGTTTGCAATTTAAAATTCCTTTTAGAAACCAATTTTCTCAGAGTTGAACTTTCTTAGCTAGAAGTGAATGTGATCTTGCAGTCAAGGCCAAGATTGCTTTTAATCTTCAGTGAACCTGTGATCTTCAATGGTCTGACCTCTAGATCTCAAAAACTGCATAAATAGTATAATCCCTCTGGAAGTGTGTTAAGGGGCTGCAGAGGCTTAGACTGTTGAAGCATTGACTTTTGGCAGGGGTACACATTTGAACTTACCCTGTTCGTGTCGTTGACTTGCTGTGAATAAGTCTTCTTCAAGAGCTTTGTCTTCCCTGTAAGATCTTCACACTTAGCTATATTAGCTAAAGAACTTCAAAAGACACCTAAAATTTCAAGGGAATGTTTGCAGTCAAGTACTTTCTCCCAGATACACTAGTGTTTGCAACAGCAGATCTCGCCTGTGCAGAAAAAGGAACTTTTCAGGAAGAAGCTAATTACTGTGTATCCACTTTCTGTAGGATTTTCTTTTCTGTGTGTGGACATTTTCTTTTGAGAACCAGAAATTCCCAGGTCGGCATCTGAAACGCAAGTTTTATAAATTTTCACTTGGAAAAGGAGTATGGAGGCAGAGCATAATTTAAATTGAACTTTTTTTTTTTTTAAAGTTTGCTTGATTTATGCTTCTGTCAGAGTACAGTAAAGTTGGAAAAGAATGATTAATAGGGTGTTGAAAAGCTTCAATTATGGCATTTTCACAGCAAAAACTAATTTGAAAGGAGCAAAGTGGTTTTGGTAGAGCCCAAGTCTAATGCCAGGGTGTTCAGTCTTCAGTTGTCTGTACTGACTTGCTCTGATTTTTCTCTGCCAGGGGTTTTGAGTCTTAATCTCCTTACGAAAACATTTTGGGCTCAAGAGCTAGTAGATGCTGTGGAAATGTAATGTATATGGTCAAGTCAAACTCCAGTGCTTAATCTATTTTCATGCTAATTTTTTGTTTTAGAGAAGATCCACCAAGTCCTGCTCAGGAGAGGAGTGATGATGCAGAGGAAATACAGGTCAGTATAAAATGCAACTTAACGTCAAATATCTTGAGAAAAATATGAATGTGTAACCTTTTATGCATAGTTTTATAGGTGAGGAGAGTAACTCACAAAAATAATAATCTCTGGTCATTGCCTTGAAAAATTAAAAACATTGTACTGTGACGTTAGGGAAGGTTTAAAATGTTTCTCTGCTCTTTCAGAGAAGACTTTCTTTTTATTTCTTGATAATTGCATTTGTAATAACGAGTAGGGAAAGCTGGAGGATGTTGGAATTGAACTTAATGCTGTTTCATGCCCTGAAAAATTAGAAGGAGGAGTTATTCCAAGAAACAGTGAAATTTTCTGAGGCTTATAGCCTAGAGAAGGGTATTGTAGAAGAAAAAGGCTGGAGAATGCTGTAAGCACGAGGTGACAGAAGGTAGAAAAATGAGATGAAAAAGAAATACGAGTGAAATTAATGGATCATGGGTCTAAGGATGGAAATGCTGGGGACTGAGACAAGCTTTAAGACAGGGAAGATTGTTGAGTTCTGAAATGTCCAAGTTTGTGATATAAATCACAGTTAAAATATGTAGGTGTTGTCTTTTATCCATACTTTAGAATAGTACTTCTGCTGAATATAGAATATTTTTCCTGTCTTAATTTGCAGCTGTAATAATTGGAGGATGGTGATGTTCTGCTACAGGAGCTCCAGGGCAATGATTTGATCTATATGTTGTAGGAAGCCATATGAATTCTGATGTTCTCATAAATTGTAAAGGATGTCTTGGGAAACCAGTAACCTTTGATTTGTTCTTATTTTTAACAGTGGTCGGACGATGAGAATACGACAACACTTAAGGTAAAAGCCTAACGTGTAGGTTTGTCACCGATATCCTTTCTGCAACCTCGCGATATAAATTTGTTGCCAGTTAGGGACATCTGTTGCTGTGTTTAATGTTTTTCAGACCTTTCTAGACGGATGGCAGTGTAGATGTCTGTAACTTTAAAAAAAAGTCTTGCTGGCTTAATTTTATTTAACTAAAAATAAAATGCTTTTCTTCATCCCCAACAATCACACACGTGTTAGACTATAGGAAATGAACTGAAGTATAGCTCTAAATATAGCTGTCTTTCATTTTCACCACTTTGAATATCTCCCAATTACTTAATCAAACTGGATGCAGAAGAAATGAAGCCCCTGCAGCTCAATTTTCACAGCTCTTCTCTTACACCTGTGCCATTATTTCCTGCGAAGTACATTTCTTTCTACCTTTTTTTTTTCCTTCCAGCATCTTTATGCTGCCCTTTCACTGTTGCTCGCTTAGAGTCAGTATCATGATGGATATGAACCAGGCTTCCACGATGGTTTTTTAAATCTTTTTTGGAACTTGCTGTTGCCCTGTCATTGTCAGAGCTGATCTGCTCGCAGCACTTGTCTGCTGTGGATGCTATCGCTTCAGTCCTGTTGGCTCTGTAATGTTCAACATAGAGTTGAATTGCTTACATTGGATTAGGTGCGATATACACGGCCCTGCTTTGAGTTGTGCATATGCTGGCACAGAATTTGTAGCCTAGATTTTAAAACTAATACATGCCAGATTTGCACACGCTAATAGCTTCAGTTCATATATCTAAGCTTTGATAAAGTAGATGCCTTGGACTGTAAATTATTCAGAACAAGGGTTTTGGTATCCCATCTTAGCTTCTGTGAAGCTCATGTTAGTGTTGCTAAAGAAATAATATCAAGACTTTTGAATCAGATTTCATTGTAGTGTACAACACAATAAGGAAATACATAATTAAGAGATTTGATGCCCATCAGAAGGGTATAGGCCAAGTGATTTCAGTTTAGCTTGGTAAGCAATGTGTGCTGCGTGTGTATTGCAGCTTTACCCCTGACGTTTTACTGGGGCTGGCTGGGATGGAGTTAACTTCCAGCTGCTGCTGGACAGTGCTGGCACAGCTTCAAGGCTTTCCCTTTTCCCAGTCTGCCCCACAGGCCTCCCCAGTGACTAGGCTAGGGATAGGCAAGAGAAGGAGAGAGGACAGGGCCAGGAGAGCTGATCCAAATTATCCGAAGGGATATTCCATACCATATAACATCATGCTCAGCAATAAAAGCAGGGGCAGAGGAAGAAGAGGGGTGTTCTGGCCTCCAAGGTGGCTCTTGTTCGGAGCGCTGCCAAGGGCTTTTGTCTTTCGACAAACCTGGAACTTTGGAAATGGGTAATAATGCACATGTTTTGTACCTGTGGCCAGTTCCTACAAAAATACACCTAGATTTGGTCAAAGAGGCTCTAAAAGTAGAATTTCACAATGTGCTCTTTAACATCTCGTAAGTTGGGTAAATGACTGCTCTGAAGACTCCATCCATGGAAGTATGCTTTCTTTCCCTGAAAACCAGGGACTACTCTGAGGCCAGTGAGTGAATGGAAATAGTCTTCTGCACTTTGAAGTGTTGCCTGTTACCACTTTGATGGTGACGAAGAGCAAAGAAACAGCCTGTGTGGAACGCAGAAGGGTGGGGAGCTTCCTTTGGAGTTGACATGAGGATGGATAAGTAGCGATGTGGAAGTTGAACAGGGAGACACTAGGGAACGTAATGTGGAAAGAATAGTGGGGCAGGCTGGAGACTGCTGCTCTGCACTCGCTGGCAGCCTGGGGCGTTCATACCTTACTAATGATTAATCCCAGGTTATAATTCTCTATTGGTTTCTTGGCTCGAGGAGCGCTAGGGTGGACTGTGGTTGTGATTATTCTCATTTGATGACCCACCTTAGTTGTCAGGTAGAACTTGTTTCCCTTGCCCCTTCTGTATTCCGAAGAAGAATTAGAATATAGGATTATAGCAAATTCCATGTTTAAAAAAACATGCGTTAATATCGATGGTTGCAAGGCATTCAGAATTTGGGAAATGTTGGAGTCTAGCTGGTTTATGCAGCCTTAGAGCTATCCTCTTGTGTATAATTCTTCACTTGTACTAATCAAATGACACGATGGTAACATTTCCCCAGGGAGGCTTAGTATGCACTGGTATTACATGTGTGACTTCTCTCAAAACAAGAGGAGATTGGATCAGAATGAAGTGGATGAAGAGTTTTACTTCTTGCAGGAACAATTTCTAGAGTTGACTGAAGCTCTAAAAATAAAGAAAAACGAGAAGGGCTTTTTCAGTTTTTCAAGTGTAGTTTCCCATGGAGACTAGGTAACATACTTAGGAAAGATTCAGACTGAAGTTCAGTCTTAAGTTACTGCACTAAAATGTGAGAGGTTTTTTTAAAGTATTGCATTTGGAGGAGCTGCAGAAGGGAGATGCCAAAATGTATAAACTTTTTTTGGTCACTTGCGTGGCTATGAGGGCTTTGTTGTTTCAGAGACATTAATTAGCTTTAGCCTAGAAGTTATCTTTGAGTTGAGTTTAAAAATACTCAGACAGAAATAGTGTTCTTAGATACTTGTTGCTATAAATCCTATTCTATGAAAAATCTTTGACATATGCCTGAAAGCCTTTCATATTATTTTAAAGGTCAGCAGTCTGTTTTTTTTCTATTGCACCACATTCAGAATAGAGATTATAGCATCCTGAGGAGGTTTTTTCCTGTGTCTTATGTTTACAATGTTGACAATGTTCTTACAAGACAAGGTTTTCTAGTCCAACCCATGCCTTTGCAGTGTGTCCTCTAGTTTGATGCAGTGTATTGTGAAGGAGCTACCTGAAGACCTAATTTAAGAGCTGCTTAGTTAAAGTATTACTAACAACATTTGTAAAACTAATGCTTAAATGAGGAGCTGTCACTCAAATTGCCTATAAATTGATTTATTTACTTTTGCTCTTTTACTGTGTGTAACTCAGTGGGAAGATGAGGAGATGTACACTCCTAAGTGCAACTAGGGAACTATTACAAAACAGAACTGGTCTCTTTCTACCTTTTAATACTTTGACAGAATGCTACAATATTTGTGTTTTAGATTGTTTAAAGAGATGCTTAATTCTAAACAAACTATTCTTGCAAGTTTGTTTTGTTTTTAAATCTTCTTGGGTCTTTATTCTATAAATATATTGGATATTTATTTGTTTTATACCATCAGGTATAAAACAACAGGAATGTATTTAAGGTCTCTTTATTTAACTTGCACATTTGCGAGCTGTTGCAGCTTTCATGATGAATGTTGTGAAGTTTTGGGGTTTCCCCTGAAGTTCATGGAATCTTGCTAGTAATGAGAGTGAGAATGGGAAACATATAAGGAAGACTTTATTGTGTCCTTCCAGTACCTAAAGGGGGTCTACAGGAAAGATAAGGAGGGACTATTTATCAGGGAGTGCAGTGATAGAAAGAGGGGTAACGGTTTTAAATGGAAAGAGGGCAGATTTAGATTAGATATTAGGAAGAAATTCTTTACTGTGAGGGTGGTGAGACCCTGGCCCAGGTTGCCCAGAGAAGCTGTGGCTGCCCCATCCCTGGGGCTGTTCAAGGCCAGGCTGGACGGGGCTTGGAGCAACCTGGTCTAGTGGAAGGTGTCCCTGCCCATGGCAGGGGGGTGGGACTGGATGATCTTTAAGGTTCCTTCCAACCCAAACCATTCTATGATTCTATGATTTTTCAGTTTTCTCTGATTGAAAGAATGTCAGAGTTGATTCTTAAGTTATTTAATTCTACAAATACATTATTTTTGTGGCATTCTTAATTCCTGATTTTGGACATGTCTGTTCCTTCTCCAGTACGTATTTCTAATGATCTTTAGAAGATAGCTACACCTCACTATTAAATGTATTGAAGTTGATTTTTTTTTTTGTTGTTGTTGTTCTTTGTTAAGGCACCAGAATTTCCTGAGTTCACAGCTAAAGTTCAAGAAGCAATAAGTTCCTTGGGTGGGAGCGTTTTTCCTAAACTTAACTGGAGTGCTCCAAGGGTAAGAATGCTGACTCCCAAAACTTGTAACAGATCTTATCACAAGGATTTTTTTTTGGTTTGTTTTATCTTAATGCATTGGAAAGTAGAAGAGACTAGTGCTTCTGATGAAGAGAGAATTGATAGGCAAGATATCAGTGAAGTATGATACAGCAAATTGTTCTGGTGGCTTAGAGCTAGATGGTTCACTGTTTGGTGTGGCTGATGCAAAACAGCTCTGTCTTTCTCACGTGAAACCCACTAATTGAAAACTTTGCGTGGGATAAAGATGAAAACCCCATTTTTTTTTTTTTAAATAATAAACTTCTGTCCAGTTATTTTTAGGTACTCTAACTATGCTTTACGGATGAGAGCACCCAGATGTTTTTGTATTGTGTTCTCAAGGGAAGCTTGTGTTCAGTCAAGCATTCCAAGGAAGTGTCTGGAAGCAGTAAGGCAAAAACTTTGTTTTTTAAATGGATTTGCTCTGTTTTCAACAGAGTATTTGTAAGAAAGCAGTAACTATTATGTCTCTTGTAACAGCTAATGAAATCTTCCTAAAAATAAAAAAATAATTTTTTTGCAAGTATTTCAAATGCTTGAATTTCAAATATTTAGATATATCTACAGCTTGCATTCCTTCCTGCTCGTAAAGGTGCATTATTGAATAATCTCCTTTTTTGTTTAGGATGCCTACTGGATAGCAATGAACAGCTCTCTGAAATGTAAAGCTCTCAGTGACATATTCCTCCTCTTCAAGAGTTCAGACTTCATTACTCGTGACCTCACTCAGCCGTAAGTAGATTTCTAGCAAACAATCATATTTATACCCAGTCAAAAAAACCACCCACACACCTCTGAGGGTAACTTTTCAGTTCTTTTGAAAGATCTTATTCCTTACTGTACAGTAACAATAAACATCTGATACAAAACCACATATTGATGTAAAAAGTTGTTCAGGTACAGTAATGTGTTTCAGGTACAGTAATAGGTTAGTTGTTCTTTGAAGCTCCCCCCGCCCCTTCCCTCCTTCTCTCCCTCCACTGTGCAAAAACAAATGCCAGGTCCAATTTGGTGCAGAGAATTGTGAGGCAAATTATCTTCGCTATTACTTACTGTGAGTGAGTTTTCCCTAGTAAACCAGAATTGTTTACCGAGCTTCAGTCAACAAGAGAGGAGCAGCCTCCATTTTATTCTTATATTAATTCACTTGATTTTAATATACAAATGAGCGAAAAGCAAAACAAAAGGACATGCTATTAAAGCAGTACATGTGAAAAGATGCTATGGACTAAGACTATTTTTATTGAGTTGCTTTTCAGAGCAGGTGATGTTTTAGTCTGGGGGGTTTTTGCCTTCCCACCCCTCTTGGCATTTACTTGTTTCTACCTACCTTATTGTTGCCACTTTACATGGTAACACAGTGTGACTTAACCATGTGCCTTTCAAATTTTAAAGCTGTTGAAGTTTGTGTGGCTGCCTGGAAGATGCCCAGAAGATGCCCGAGACTTGTGCTAACATATTACTAGAGCTTCTTCTGAACCCAAGTTCTTCTAGCTCTTGAACAAAAGCACTCCAGGAACTGTGACTAGGGATAATAGTTAGGGATAAAACTACAGATACGATGTGCTTGGTGTTTATTTTATCTGCTCACGTGTAGAGAGTACTTAATTGTATAGGAACAGCTTTCTCCTCTAGTACCTGCATCTGATTCATGTCACTCATTTCTAAAATACAGCCTTTTTCTGAAGGAAAATTAGATTACTGGCATTTAAGGTCCTTGTTACTGTTATTACTACTATTTTTTTTCAGAAAAGGAGAACTTCAAAGAAAAAGGGCAATCCATAGCTTGGTGTCAGGGAGATTGTTATTATTCAGTAATTATTCAATGCTTATTTATATTACTGCAATATTTAGGAGACTCAGTCAAATGCAGGGCACTTGTTCTGGGTGCTTTATAGAGAATTACCAAGTGTAATAGTCCTGTGTTAAGTAGCTCATGACCTGTTAAAAACTGTCTTGTCTAAAATGTGAAACCAGTTGCGTTAATGCTGTGCAACTGCTGCCCTTTCTTTTTAATTCCTGCAACTCTAATAACACTCTTTCCCCCGCAAGCAACGTCCTCCTCATCCTTATCTCTGCATTTATGGAGCGCTGGCAGCACTGTCAGTTCAATTCTGATGCTAGGTTTTACATTCTGTCTAACCCACAACACTGTGAGGTGCAGGGGAAGAGACTGAGAAGGAGGGGAGAAGATGTTGGAGTGAGCAGACAGTTTGAAAAGTATGTTGGACAAGGGAAACAATTGTGAGCATTGAGAATTCATAATTCTGGGATCATAGAGAATGAAAGGGCTGGGGGAGATGAGAAATCTATAGTTTACGTTCCAGAGGTGAGTGAATAATGATTCTGGGAATACTTTAGTGCCTTACCAAGGAGCTTTTTTTCATGGTTTCCCCTAATGGCAGGCTAGGTGACTTGGCCAGGCATCTTGAAGATGGTTTGCTTAGAGAGTTGAGCACTAAAATTTAATGTGTCCTTTGTTGTAACTGCTTTCAGGGCTGAGTCTTGTGGGTCTGAAAAGAACTGTACACTTCATATCATCCCTGTGTGAATATTAAATAATACGGTTTTTGTATTCTGCTATCCTCATGTATGAAGAGGTTCAGCAAAAAGTACCCTGAGCTCCTTGAAGAATTCCAGTTTGGTTAACCACCTTCTAATGAGTTTGAGACACAATCAGGTGTTTAGCAAGCACCACCACTTGATTTAGAAGATGTGGCAACTCTGTGTGCGTATGTGTTTGTGCTCTCAGTTTATTCCATTTGTATGGTAGAATGAGTGGGTTCGACCACCTTCACTGAGTGCATTTTCTGGCAGGTTTTATCTCGTATCAGGTAAAGTTAGTTCCTCAGCTGTTCACCTTACCCTCTGCAGACAGTGCTGACTTAATGGTAGAGGCAACAAATGCATTCTAGCTCCTGTGTTGTGAGATTGCACAGCATGGGTGTTAACTTGAACCATCAGTAATTTCACCTGAAGTTCATGCCAGACTAAGAACGGTAGCAGCTGGCCAGCCCGGAGCAGGCAGGCTCTCTTCTACCCATCCTGCTGGGGGAGAATAACCTGTAGCAGAAAGGCACCACCTCAAATTGCGGTAGTCCGATCCATTTAGACTCCTTTTCCAGTGTGGTGAGATGGCATGCACCGCCGGATAGCGCAGCTCAGCTAATGAGCGCAAAATAAGCAAACCTGGTGACATGATTGGGATCATCACCTAATCTAAAGGTTAAGTTTCATTTGAGAAGTGTTATATTTATTTCCCTTCCTATAAAGTCTAATCTAATACTGGTATAAACTTGTGTTATGTTTTGTGGTTTGTTTTTGGGGTTTTTTTTTTGTCAGAATGGCCTTTGCTGTTTTGGTAAGGTAGAGTTAATATGGGCAGTGCAGTCTTGTGGTGTCTGTGAATTTGAATGAAAGTTGTACTTACAACCAGGGAAGCGTGTGTAATGTGTAAAAACCACTCTGGTCTCCATGTATCTTATATTTTATGAATGTGCTGTACTTGATTAAAGCACATTACTGTCCAGTAATGCATGATATCTCTAAATTACTAAGTTATTTGTACAAAATGTCCCCACCCAAACAGTGAAATGATGATTGCTGAATCAGGATAGCGGTCTTCATTAATTATACTGTTGATTAGCTGCCAGTACCCTGGTCCTTAGCAAGCAGAAATTAAAAATGTAGCTGGCATAAAAACCTGAAGTGCTGAACAAATGAAAACTGGATACATAATACATCCAAATCCCTTGGAAGGGCTCCTCAGAGGGAGGATAAACGGACTGTATTTCTACTTCTTTCCTTAATACTCGATATGGTCTCACAGTTTCTTGCCCTGGGTAAGTAACAGCAAAAATGTTGTATACCCTTTTTTTTTTTTTTGGTGGTTTGTTTTCTGTTCAGTTGTATTAACTTAAAAATCCACTTCATGGGTCATAATATGGAACAGACTTTCCAGTAGCAATTTGAAGATCTGTTTCTTAATCCAGCTTTGGCAACAATGTGGGACGTAAGGCAAACCACTTTCTTTGCCTCCTCCTTTCTCTCCCATTTCCTACTGCTTCTCTGGTATCGATCTATACAT
Source organism: Chionis minor (assembly GCA_013398295.1). Classification (NCBI taxonomy): domain Eukaryota; kingdom Metazoa; phylum Chordata; class Aves; order Charadriiformes; family Chionidae; genus Chionis; species Chionis minor. The sequence goes on along the minus strand of VZSF01009841.1, from coordinate 282,864 downwards.
TGTTCAGGTCAGGGAACTGCCCTTGCTGTAATTCTCAGCTGTCTCAAGTTCCGAGAAAACTTCAGCTGTGCAATACTTCAATAGAAATCATTAAAAAATATGGCCTTGATGCAAATACACTGAGCATAACTAGATAAGCTTTGTCTACTTTAAATGTTTGGACTCTTTCTTGATGTTGACATTTTGTTTGGTTGAAAAGTTCAGAATAATGAGTAAACTTTCCTCCTTGTTAATTTTGTATAAATTAACAATGACTTCAGAACAATGCACTTGTTAATGTAGTCAATGTTGTTTCTGCTTCAAATTAAGCATTGCATTTTACTTAGCTGAGTTCACAAAAAAAAACTTGTGGGTGGTGTGATCCTTAACTTTTCAGGTTTTAATGTAGGCTTTCAAAAACTTAGTGTTGTGGATATGTGATAAAATATCTCTTTTTAATTGGGATTTCTGTTAACTGATTAAAACTCCTCTTTTGAACAAAAATCCTTTTAAAGCCCTGTTGAGTGTTTTGGTTTAGAACACAGTTTTCTTCCTTATTGTTCGAATGTACGGACTGTGTTTTGTTAAGACATGATTGCCCACCTTGAGACTGGTATAAATATTAGCAATAGTTCTAATGGTACAATAATGCCCTTTCAGTTATAAGATAAGCTTGTTGTTATATCATGCATGTTAATAAGCTTTGGACATTTTGTGAAACTTCAGGGATAGTTCCTGTTCTGCAGGGCGATACTGGATGTTTTAAATCTGCAGATGCTGCTGTTGGGATTTTGAATGCAAAAGTGTTCTTATTTTTCCAGTTGTTTAATAATCACAACCGTAGCGGTGCAATAAGAAGTCCTTGTTGAAGAAGAAGTTGTTGAAAAGCAACCTAATGCAGAGAACATCCTTTGCAGGGATTGCCCTTCGACTTACTGTAGAGGGGCAGTAGGAGTCATGTGGAAGACTGGCTGTTTTCTGATGTGCACTTAAATGTTGTAAATTGGCTCTCAGTATTTTACTGGACCAGCTGGTGCTATGGACCCATTAATTCCAGAAGTTCATTCCTGAAAACTTTTTGAGAAGGTGGTTAAACAGGTGAAGTAGAGTCTAAAAGTAGCCACTTCAACCCTGCCTAAGGCCAGGAAATGGGGTGAAAGGACCCATCTGTGCCACATTTAGTAGGTAAGAAATATCTACTAGGTTAACGGAGCAGGTGAAACAACTCCCACTGGGCCAAGGAAAAGCTTCATAATGTATTAATGTGCAAAATACAAAGGAACATGAGGGGAGGTGCAATTTTTATTTTATTTTAGGTGTTTATAAGAGGGCTTGGTTAAAATGTAAGTGCCTGTTTCTTAGAACAATTGGTAAAGTCTGCACTTGAATGAGGTTTAGCCTATCAGACTCATAAGCACATAGTTAACTTTAAAACCTAGCAGATGTTTCAGTCCTTTTTGTTTTTAACATAACATTCTGACTACATTTTTGATACCAGACTTAATACTTCTAAATACTGAACTACAAATTATAAAGAAATTACAAAGTTTTCCGGAGATGTGGAGGAATAACAGCCTGTGTTCTCCTGACGGAACATAGGAGGCAGTGTTGGCTCATAAAGATGTGACTTGGCACTCAGGATACCTTTTGTGCAAGAAGGGTAGCTGCTGTTGGTTAAGATTTTAGTATAGCCTGTTTGGAGGTAGACAGTTCCACATGAGAGGATGTGGAAAAGGAGGCCTTTGATGATTTTTTTTTCTTGAGGTTTTACTCCCATTTTGTTTTTCCTAGCAATTTACAGTGTAGTTCAAGATCCTCTTTTGAATAGTGCATGAATCTCCTATTTGTTTTAGTCCTTAATGTTCCAGCAAGGTTCAATATTCAAGAAATAAAGATGCAGTTCAAAGACTGTTAGAATTTTCTCCTTGATCTTTTTCTTTATTATTAAGTTTTAAAGATAAACTCTGAAATGATAGCAGGGGAACTGTGAGGTACAGAACAACTTTTACAATTCTCATTGTATTCGTAAGAGTTTATTATCCACAAAATAATCTCAGTGATTTGCAAATGAGTTCACGGCTCTCTTAGCAGGATAACTACTGGAGGTCTTACAAACCTTCCTAAATTGCTTTTCTCAGTGTTGAAAACTGAACCACGTAATGGCATCATGTAGCGTGTCTTGTTGTCAAGTATATACATTTGGAGGTTAACATACAGCGGCTACATATAAAGAGACCTTGATCCTTCTGTTCTTGACATCTAAGTGTAAATCTGTAAACACGCTGACCACAGCACAAGGCCTATAAGCAGTAGAGTTTAATTCTTTCCCCCTTAGTAGTATTCAAAATGTCAGGTTTCAAAGGCTTCAGAAAAGAGAGCTCCGATATCTCTCAATTTTGAGTTCCTGAAGTCTTTCTGATTGTTTTTTCAGGTACCTCCAAACCTGAATAGGATGCGGGTTAAAGAAACCCTATGTACCCTTCTGCCTCTTCTGATCAATAGGCCATATATAATAGACTAATTCAGCTAGGCTTGAAAAACTAATGCTACAATAAGTTGGTAAAAAATACAAAATTGCAACTGCCTCAAGTTGCTCAAAATTTACCCCCAAAAAGGGATGGTACTGATGTCCTTTTGTTGACAGAAGCTCATGATACTGTTTAGAAGGAAAATGAGACTACAAAAAACTGAGTTTATTCGGACTTTTGCTGCATTCTCCCATTTTTCCCTCATTTGTACTCAGCCCTGTGTCATTAAGGCTCAAGAAAAATTGTGTTACTGTGTCTTGCAGTATTTTCATCATTTTGCCTGTTTGCCTGATTTGGCAGCAGTGCCTGAGCAGTCTGTGTGGCTTGGGGTGGCACCCAAGGATTTCATTTTCTGACTTAGAAGGAAAGAGGAAGTATCTTTCCCCACACGGCTCTTGCGCAAAATATTTGAGGGTTTAGCAGGGCACAATTCTGATTGTTTATAAGGCTGGTTTTTGACTGCTGGAAAAGGCTGCATGTTGTTGGAATGAAGCACGTCTCAGGTACCCCAGTCTCAGATATGGAAGTCTGCGAGAGGTAATACAGGTTCTGGCATGGAGAGGCTGTAAAACTCCACGTTTTTCAGCTGCCTTTTTGTATATAGTTTATGATTGGTTTTGTGTGCGGGGGGGATATTTTCTTGAGCATAAAAGGCGTGTATGCCAGCAAGGGAGGAATTTTGAGCCTAGCAAAACCGCAAGGTCTCATGAGTTTGTTTCTATTGCCTTGACAGATCTTAAATTGAGGGGAATATAAACTGTAGTTGAAGGATGTTATCTGTTTACGTAGGCTTACAGATATATATGACCTGTTTGATTACAGTACTTTTGGAAAGCATGCCTGCCATCGCCCTTCTTTTCTGCATGTGGTGGATATTAAAGTCTAAACTAAACCATGTGAAATTTATTTCTGCTGGCTGCGTACTGAATGAACTCTTACAACAGCGCTTCGCTTCAAACCAAAGGCTGGGCAGCCGTGTCTTACAGACGCAGTGCTTATATTAGAGATGTTAGATTTTTGGATTCCTTGACTAAGTTCAGTGCCAAAGGGAGATAGTATAAATGTTGCCATTTAAGACTATTGCTCAGCAGTGACCCTTTACACAGTTCTGTGCATCGAAGTAGTTTGTTGCCAATAAGGTCGAGGAGTACACTTGGAAGGAAAATGCATGTTCTTTTGCCAATTCCCTTTGGAAGTTACAGGATTGACTGCAAGGTTTGCTGTGAAATGACAAAAAGGTACGTAGAAGTTGGCCTGGGTATAACTGCCTCCGTTCTAGGTAGTTTCTGAGAGGTGGCACGCGGTCACCTTCTCACAAGGGACAAAACCTTGACATCTGCTTGCAGTTATGGAAGTAGTTTTGTTTATTCCCACTCTCAAGAGATTTGTAAGAGTATTTCTTAAGGCTCTTAATTTAGAAAGATACCATGCTGTGGAATCAGAACTGCTGAGTGGCGCTGTTTTGCATCCCTTATTCATGGAAATGAACTGCTGTAAGGCAGGATGATGTGTCTCTCTTGTGTGGTTTAGGAAGTTAAACATTAAAAGTACTAGGGAAAACATGCTGCAGTGAAACTAGATTAGATTGCTCAAGTTGTTCTGTTTTTTTGAGAATCCAGTTATGCCAACATAACAAAGAGGAAAGGAGCAGCACTGTTGATTCAAACAAAAAAAACTTCTACAGTGAATAAACACGCTTTAGCCACGTTCCTGTCCAAGTGTAAATGCTTCCAAATTACACTAGATGAAGAGGAGAAGCCCCCCCCCCCAATAATTTTCAAAAGGAGGTTTGTACTGAATTGTACATCTTTGAGATAGTTTAACAGTAGCTTTTGTGATTCACACTTGGGGTTCTTTTTCTCATTATGGGTAAAATCTTATATGTAAAAGCAGACTTTAGTGCCTGTGCCTTACTTTTCCAGATTTATTCACTGTACTGATGATTCCCCTGATCCTGCCTTGGACTATGAGGTAAGACTCTGCGTGATTTCTGGGTAACTTAAATGAATTGCTCTCAGGCAGGATGCCATTAGTGCTTGGGTACGTGCCCATAACATTTGTTTTGTTTGTTTTAATTGTGTTGCTTGGGCAGTGTGGGGAAGCCTGGTGAAGCACTACAGGTCATGAGGAGTTTGGTTAATTACACATCAGAGATGAGCTAAAATTCAGACTTTTGAAGCTTCCTTGCGGTTTTCTATCATGTCTGTCAGGTTTTGCCATGAAGGACAAGTTCGGTAGCTGAAAGTTGTATATTCTTGATAGTATGCTGCTTGTGAATATCGCAGCTGAGGTTAGTAAGAGAGAAGCTGGGGGCATTCTGAAGTCTATCGTATCTTGTTTCATGTGCTCGTTACTGGATTGAAATGTTAAGTTAGCAACATAGATATTAACAATGCTTTAAACTGTTCATGTGGTGCTATCATGGTGCTATCACCTTTATGGTAGCATCTAGTCATGTCTCTAATAATAATTTTTACGTAAATACAGCATTTGTCATCATCCTGTGGACTTAAAGGGCTTTAAAGAAGTTAATGAACCCCCTGCTTTCTGCTTTTTCTTTTTTTTTAGAGCACTATCTTAACATGCTTTGAAAATACAGGACATACGAAAGTTGAAACAAAGAGTTTCATGTTTACACTCTAGTTAGGAATGTCACCTTTGATCACTGAGGTTTTTCTACTGCGGTTGATAGGTGTTGGGCATTTCCAGTACCTGTGAGCAGTGATTGAGACCCTCAAAATAATGGATCCATCTGAATACTTCAGCTTAGGAAATGCAGAAGCTTGAGAAAGCGCCAGAGATATGCTTTAATTACCAGGCAGTCTGTCCTATTGACTATAATAGTTTGGTTACTATTTCTATCCCGTGTCCTTATTTTAACTGGTTTGCTCCTTCAAAGGCGTCACAGAATTCTGCTTGGGTGTATACCAGAATAGAGGTTGATTTGGTTAAATTTAATTCTGCTCATCAGCTCTTTTGACTAGGGAGCAACTTTCTGCCAATTCCAGGACAGATTTGTTGTGTTGTACAGCAGGAGTTTTTGTTTTCCATTTATCATTAATGTAATGATAAATGTCATACAAAGTGGAAGAACATAAGATAATTAAGGTGGGAAGAGGCCTCAGGAGGTCTCTAGTCCATTCTCATGCTCAAAGCTGGGTAAGCGATGAGATCAAATTGGGTTGCTTAGCATTTTATCAAATCTGGTCTGAAAACCTCAGAGGATGGAGGCTGTGCAGCCTCTAAAGGTTGGTCTTTAAAGGTGCCTTCCAACCAAAAACATTCTGTGATTCTATGAAATTAATATGAAGTCTAATTGCTTTTAAGTATTTGCGAAGATGGTATGTGAACTGCAGGTTAAGATTGTTTTGTTTTCTTGTATCAGTAATAACAGAGGTCATCTTACCATTACGGCAAAACTGTAGAGCTAGAAGGTATACTTCTTGACAAAAAGTTACCTGATACCTTTCTGAAACAATACTTTGTCATTCGTTTTTCCTCTACAGCTTGTTCTTCGCAAATGGTGTGAACTAATCCCTGGTGCAGAATTCAGATGCTTTGTCAAGGAAAACAAGCTTATAGGTAAGGATTTTCTTAAAGATAAAATTGTGAAGTTCTTAGGAGTTTCTTTGCTTCCTTGACTAGGAGCTAAATCTGAAGACAGTTCTTTCTTATGATACCTCATTTCTGGAATTAATGTTTTCTTCTCCTTTCTTTGATTTTAAAATGTGGCATGCCACATTACAGTTTCCACGGCATTTGAAAGCCTGACAACACAGCATGCTCAATATTACAGTGTGAATATTCTTAATTCTAATTGCTAACTCAGAAACTTCACCCTAAGGCTGTTTGGTAAATGACTCTCTTAAATTCAGGGGCAAATTGCATCGTAGCCAGCTTGCAGAATGAATAGAGAGGCAGTTGGGTCTTACGCTGATAAAATGTGGATATTATATGCAGGACGTTGGGGAGGTCAGAACGTGTCCACGGGTGTATGAGGTGTCTGAGCTCGTATTATATTCAGTGTAGGTGAGTCAGAAAACCTGTCTATCTGTTACCCTGGCTCAAAAAGCTAAACGTAAAATGTTTCAAGTGGCACTGACCAGCTAGGGGTAGCCACAGCATTCAGAGAGCTGGTGGGTGCACTGGGAGACCTGAGACAGGCAGGCAGGCAAGCTGTGCTGAACCGTGGGTTTTAGGCAGCTGTAGGGTAAATTTAGCTGAATTATACTCCTCTAGATGTATTGACTATTTTCTGCTGACTTTAACAGGAGCTTAGATATCTAGTGCACATACAGGTGTTTGAATTGAGGGGTTTAATTTCAGGCTAAATACTATTCTGGCGTTTGAATTCTGTTTTGGTGTGGTCTACCATGGAATCTTTAAAGATGAACAGGCAATGTAAATAACACAGGACTGATGCACATTTGTCCTTAGCAAGATTTGAGTCATTCTGTCTCAACTCTTCTAACAAGGAAATGTTAGAACAGTGATATAGCAAAGCTCTAATCGAGACTTTATAGGAAGGAAGGTGATTTTTTTTTTTTTTTTTTTACTTTAAAATAAAACAAAGTTTGTTCATGTTGTCTGTCTCATACCTACATATTCACAAGCACCAAGATGCATACGTACAAGTGATCTGTGCAGGATTCCTTGTGATGGTATGGAAGTGAAGGGTTATTAGCTATCTAGTCCTCGTTGTTTCTCCTGGCTTCTCAGCACGGTGACTGTCTGCTTGGTTTGGATGTGCCTTTTTGTACCTGTTAGGAGCTGTCAACAATTTGTCCCTCCGTTCTGTCCCACCTCTGTGAACCATTAGGAATGTTCTCACTGTTCTTTGTTCCCTGGTCTGGGTGTCCTGTGGAGCTCCACGGCGCATAGATGTTTTGGGATGTGCTAATCTAGGTGCTGTCAACACATGCCATTCTTATAGCTCTTTTATTTGGCTGTTCCTTCTGGTGCTTCCACACTCATCCTCCCATTCTCTCTCCATTCACGCCATTGCAGGGTTTATTACAGTTCTCTGTAACAGATTTTAGCTTGCTAATAGCAGAGATTCTCCATTAAGTCAGTATTGTTTAATGGCTGCTGACGCAGGTTTTTGAGTGGGGAAGAGCTGGATCCTGCCCTGTTATGTGCTGCTGGAACACCACAATTGCGAGACATGCGTAACTGTAATGACCTCTAAAATATTTGAATATAGAATTTATTATAGAATATATATATAGTGATATTTACTTTCAAATACCTCAAAGTATTTGTACACTGGCTAATTAAACAGTCTGTACGTTTCATTACTAGGTTTTGAAACCTGGTAGATCTGCCAGTATGGGGGTTTTTTTTAGTAACACTCCAGCTGCATTTCTGAAGACAGTTCAAGATTTTTCACAATATGTTCACATGCTCTTAGAATTAATAAGCCTGTCACTCAAGCTAAGGAGTGATATTGCGCAGTGTAGTGAATGATTTTCCAGTTACACATCTGCATTCCCTGAGATGCTACCGCCTCTTTGTTTATGTTTTTAGACCTGAGTTAAGCTTTGCAGTGGTATTAATAATTCAAAGTTCCACTGACATCATAAACTTAACATGAACTTTTTTAAAGAGCACGTCTTTGGAGGTAGTCAGCATTGTCTTACAGTAAAACTTCATCTCTTGTGTTTTGTTCACAGTTAAAACAGCAAACTGCCATCATTGATGCCTCTTTCTTGGAGGATTCTGGCTTTTTCTTCCCCTAAATAGCATGAGTTACTCATTCTGCATTGATGGGGCAAACGTTGATGTGATATTTGTCCAGCAGGGTATTGCGGTAGCTTATGTTGACATCCTGTATGACAACTTGTCACTTAAGATGCATGCAAGTATAATCCTGTTGATGTCAATTTAAACTATTGTCTTGTAGACAAACAAACATCTGAAATCAAGAGCTTGTGATGTAGCTGGAATAGTTTAACTAATGTCAGATATGCAAGACAGCCCTCGAGGGGGCTGAATGGAAGAAATAAGGGATGCCATCCCGTTGATTTTAGGATTTAAGGTTTCGGCTGTAGTGCCTTATCAAACAGATATGCTTTATTCCATGCTTAAAAAGTCAGTTAAATGAGAATCTTTATGGTATGCTAGGATCTATCATCTTCACTAATCTGCAAGCCTGGCCTCTACCCCTTTGATTTCATGGTTCCAAATTCTGATTTCTACATCTGATGTGCAGAACAGAAACGATTTTTGACCAGAGTAACCAGGGGGAATAAAATTGAAAGGAAAAGGCAGGAACTGGAAACTTAAATGCAGGCAAAGGTTCCTCCTGAAATGCGCTTTAAAATAATCAAAGGGTGTACATATAAAATGAGGTTCACAAAATGTAGGGTAGAACCATTCAAGGAAAACATTCCTAATGGAGGTGCTTTAAGTATTGGAGAATAAAGCCAAACAGTAAGTAATTCTTAACGGTTGAAACTTGGGAGAGCTCTGTCTTCTGAAATATAGATAACATGCATGACTGATAACTGCATTTTTCCTGGTTGGTTTTTTTGCATGCCTAAAGCTCTTTATAATCAACTGAAATTATTGACAGGTATATCACAGAGGGACTACACTCAATACTACGATCACATCTCTAAGCAACATGAGGAGATCTGTAGATCAATACAGGAGTTTTTCAAGAAACACATACAGTATAAATTCTTGGATGAAGACTGTAAGTATCTTAAGGCTTCAGTTAGCAAGGGGAGCATGGGGGAGGGAAGAAGGATGTTTATGAAGTTTTTTAAATACTTATTGCACACATAGTTACAAAGCTTAAAAACAGAAAAGACGGGTCTGTCTCTTTGAAGCTCTTTTGCAAAGTACTGGGAGGTTTGAAATTGAAAGGGCTTACAGGGCTAACTCCATAGAAATGAGACCTGTTCTCCTGCCCCCTTGCTGTTGGCTGAGCCAGGCTTGTTTCCTCCATAGCCCACTGAGTTGCAATGTGCTATATTCCAGTTTACTGCTGGAGATCAGTGGAAAACCAGGTACTTCTCAATAAATAATGGCATCCCCAGTATTTTAAGTCTGTGGATGGGCATCTCTCTCTTCACAGCTGTTGCTTTCACAGTGCTTGGTTCTTTTTAACTTGGGAGAATCGTAAAGGTCTTGGAGCTAGAGCATGCAGAGCAACGTAGTTTCTGAATGACTATGAAATTGGGAACAAAAAAACGTTGAAGGAATAGGCTGGAGGCTTTCAGGAACACACAATGAATGAAAGATCCCTTCAGAAGACATAATGATTTTTTTTTTGAAGGCTTTTTCCCCTTGTATTTGTTTTTAATTAAGAAAATTTCTAAACCTGAAAAGATTTAGAGGTAGGAAATGCTTAACAAAAGACATTCAGTAGTAAAAAGAATACGTGTTTGTAAAGATCTTGTCAGATGTTTGTTGCTAAATTATGGATGTATTCCTTGAAGAAATGATTTTTAAGTTTCTTTTCAAGAAGTTATAATCACAGAATCACAGAATATTAGGGGTTGAAAGGGACCTCTGGTCCAACCCCCCCTGCCAGAGCAGGTTCGCCTACAGCAGGTTGCAGAGGGTGGCATCCAGGTGGGTTTGGAATGTCTCCAGAGTCGGAGACTCCACCACCTCTCTGGGCAGCCTGTGCCAGTGCTCTGCCACCCTTAAAGGGAAGAAGTTCCTCCTCATGTTGAGATAGAACTTCCTATATTTGATGTTATACCCATTGCCCCTTGTCCTATCACTGGGCACCACAGAAAAAAGACTGGCCCCCTCCTCCTGGCCCCCTCCCTTTAAGTATTTATAAGGCAAATAACAATTTCTTCTAGAATATTGAGGTACAGCAGTTTAGCTGCTGAAACTTTTGAATAAATGCCATGGTATTTGATACACCTAAGCAGCCCAGGTTAATTGTCTTGTTCTTTGAATGTGGAGTCCTTTGCAAATCTTACTGGAAATAGTTTCCTGACACGGAATTGAGAATTGTGTCGTGTTCTGTTGTGGTGGGTGATCAGGAGTGATGAAAAATATGATGAAGAAATGTAAATTGGGTCTGGTGTGTGCCAAACCTGAGTTTAGTAAAATACGTAAACGTAAGAATTTTCTGGCAGTTGTATTGTCTTCTATAAAGCTTTGAATTCTGAACATTTACATAAGTTTTAACATGGTTAATTATTTTGCTGAGCCACTAGAGCGGTCAAATAGATCTGTCCTGTCTGACTTGGGGAGATCTTATCAAGAGGAAACGGCCTCAAGTTGCGCCAGGGGAGGTTTAGATTGGATATTAGGGAAAATTTCTTCACCAAAAGGGTTGTGAAGCATCGGAACAGGCTGCCCAGGGAAGTGGCATCGCTATCCCTGGAGGTATTTAAGAGATGAGTAGACGTGGTGTTGAGGGACATGGTTTAGTGGTGGTTTTGGTAGCGCTAGGTTAACAGTTGGACTTGATGATCTTAAGAGTCTTTTCCAACCTAAATGATTCTATGACTTGCTGAAAAAGATAACTTCTAATGCAAGTCTGTCATATTCTTAATAATTTGACTCTGCAGGGTTTCTTCATTTCGGTCCGGCGAAATTCTCAAGGACCGCTCCTTGAAGAAGACTAGTAGTCTGGAAATCAGTATATGAATTTAATAGGTCCATAGCCCTAATATTTTCAAGTAAGATCAGTCCCATAGATCTGACATTCTGATTACTGTCTTTTAATTTTCCTCTGTGTTCCAAAGTAATTTTAGCCGATATGTAATCAACTGAGAGATAAGAATTCAGGGCACTATTTCTGGAAATTGATGCCTAGATTTAGGCTCTGAAACTGCTGTCTGCTGAACTGAAAGGTCTGAAGTGTCATCTTATGTAAAGGACATAAAACTATGCCATCTGAGTTACCTTCTGGGAAAAGGAGGTTTCAGGGTGACCTTCTGGGATGAAGGTTAGTTAACCTTTTGTTCTTAGGTACTAAATGCTGGTGACTTGTCCTACTGCAGAGAAATGCCACGCAGAAAATGTTTTCTGTTTGTTTCTTTTTTTTTACCACCCTTCATTCATAACCCAGCTTATCCCTTGATCTACTGTCTGGTAGCATATGTGTTGTTAACAGTAAAAATCTGGGTTTGCTTGTTTGTTTGCTTTTAAAAGGAAAGGTATTATAGCTTTTTTCCTGCCTTCTTGTTTCGTTGGGGATTTTGATGCTGTTTGCTCTGCTTTTTCCAGTTGGTCTGGTAGCATCTCCAGATGGAAGAGTTGAGTCAGAGCAGCTGAAGCATTGCAGAGTCAGAGCAGTGGGATAACAGATGGGTGAATGCTTTATAAATACTTCTAAATGATGTTAGAACCTTCTAAGTACTTTTCATAAGAGCACAGTAAGAAGAGTGTTCTGGAGGTATTGGTATTTACCGTAGAGTTGAGCCTGGTTTTGCCCTCTATTTTGACAAATTGCTGATAAAGTTTTACTATTGTCTCGCTGGCCCATGACACTCCTGCTCTGAGGTGGTCCCTAACAAGAAGGAACAGCTCAGGTTTTGTTCTCTGTTCAGTGTTTGTGAGTGTCCCAAACTAGTCACCAATGTGCAATCAGTCTTAACGGGGATGTAATTCCGCTAAACGCCATTAGCTTCAATGATTGCCATAGGCTTGCTTTAAGCTGACAGGCGTCATTTTATAATAAAGCTCAGATGCAAGTCTTTCATTAATGAAGTATGACTAATGAGAGTACACAGTACAGGCAACAAGTTCAGTTGAACAGCTGGAGAAGAAACTTAGGGTTGCTGTGCTCCTCTTGACATTGATGCCTTTAGCCACCAAGGGCTTGTCTTCTCAAGGAAATCATAGCTCTTAATTCTGGAGTCACATTTTAAATTGACGTAACTGAGCTTGTGCAAAAAGCAGTGTGGACTTTTCGCCTGTACGGTCAAAAGCAGTTACGTGACTGGCTTTGGTGGTGTTGGGTTGTGTTTTACCCTTAGCCTGGCCAACTTTGCATGAAATGTTAGATTAAGCTGCTGATTTAGCTTTACATGCATGAACACCATCAATCACTGTCCCTGTTACTGACGAGCAGCTTCCTGAGTAGTTCCTGAGGCTTAAGTGTTCTTCAGTCATATCCGGAGTTTAGTTTATCCCACATGTATTGGGAAATCTCTTAGCTGAAATACTCCCCTCCTTACTAGTGAAGGAAGTGACAATACAGCATTTGTCTGAGGTTTTTCTAAATCTGGCTTTTCCTTTTCATTCTTTCTGCTAAACTGGTACAACTTCTGCATGTAGTCATGCCTGAATGCTTATCTGTCAGTTTCCCGGAGCTGAATAGAAAGAGGACGGTTTGTTTACCCATACAGAACAGAAGCTAATACAAAGATGCGTGTACAAAGATTCACACTTAATTAAGTCAAGGGGAGGGACAACAATGGAGCTAGAGAGGCAGCTTTGCGTCAGTCACCCATTAGCAAAGGGGCTGTTTGAAAGAGCTGTTGATAATCAGTAGGTGTGCTGCATCTGCTCTGGGCTACATTAAACATAACCATTTCACTGCCACCTCCTCCTCAGCGGCCCATCGACCCCTTTGTTCCTACCACCTGTTTGTCTTGTTTTGTGCTGAAGTCCTAATCTCCCTCAAGCAGGAACTTTCTCTGACTAAATGTTTGTGCGAAGTCTAGCGCGCTGAAGTCTTGATCCTTCCTTGAAATTTCTCTGTTCTGCTGGAAACCAAACAGCGGTAATGTTGAAGATAAGCTTCTCTCTGGGCTAAGAGTTTATCAAATGTTCTTCACCGAGGGGAAAAATCAACAGAAGAAAACAACATTAAATGGAAAACCCGGCAGCCGATCTCTCAGTGCATTAACAGTAGTTCTTGAAATGTTTCAGCTCCCTCTTTGAAATGAACCTAATTCTGGCTTGCAGTTCTTTAGACACACTGATGTCGCAGATTGTGCTGTGTACACAAGTATTTATTCAGATTTAGACGTCTTATGTGAAATTATATATCTTTTAAGATTAACATATATTTTTTTCTCCTTTTCAGTTGTTTTTGATGTGTACAGAGACAGCAGGGTAAGTGAACAATAGGTTGTATATAATTGTTCATTCTGTGGAAACTCTAAAATGCCACAGAGGTGAAGCAAGTAATAGCTTCATCTTCCTATAAGTGATCTGGGGGGCGGGGGGAAACCCCACACAAAAAAACCACAAAAAAACACCTACTTGATGTTGTCATTCTGTTCCCCGGTCTCTTTCTGTGTTAGACACTGTCTACAGTAGGAGAATAATAGGATTATGGGTGTAAAAATGTCTGTGCCAGTGATGTAATTGTTCAGTAAATATCTTCCCAAGAAGTAGTCTGTCTTAAAGCATAGAACTTTGGTTTCTGCTGCAATTCTGTCTGTTCTCTGAATCTGCTGGAGCCAACTGAGTTTTCATTACGACATGGAGAGTCTTTGCTGAAGTAATGTAGACTAGGACAGAACGCTTCAGTTGGAAGGGACCTACAACTATCACCTAGTCCAACTGCCTGGGCGATTAAGGCTGACGAAAAATTAAAGCATGTTATTAAGGGCATTGTCTAAATGCCTCTTAAACACTGACAGGCTTGGGGCATTTTCTTTTAAGACAGGTGCTTAATCAATATCATGCAACATTACTAAGTTGTTTTAGTGAAGCACTACCTGTTGCTAAGGTTTCCTCTGCACAGTGCTTACTCTGAGGGCTTTTGACAGCAATGTATCTGAACATTCAGGCAGAATGGCTGTGGTATTTCAGAAAAAAAAGCAAGAGTGATATTTTGCTCACTAAAAAAAAAAATTGTGGAATTCTTACAACAAATTGTTCCTTGAGCTTTTTTTTTCTTTCCTGTGATGTTTTTCCTTATAGCATCTGAACTCATTGAAACCAATAATTAATATTTCTTCAGGTTATCCATGTGAGATTGGAAAAGGATAACTTTTACTTCATATACGGAAGTCGAGAGTACGAAGGGATAGTTTTCAGAAGAGTATATGAATGTGGCATTCCCAGTTTGTGACACGTGGAAGCTAGTTTTTTCTTTTCAAGCTGCTCCAGCTGTGTGTGATTCTGTGTGCTTGGCTGATCAGAACCCTGACCGCTCAGATAGTGACAGAGTGGAGACAAATGTCCCATCTGAACTTCAGGTGCTGATAGAAGGGTTAGTCATCTTGTCCTCTTCTAGTGTCAGTGGAGAGAAATAGGTCAAGGGAATTGTGCTTGAAAGGCACACATGTATTGTTTTAAAAGCAACCACAACCCAAAATGCATTATGTAGCCTTAAATCTCAAAACCTGATTTGGGAATCGCAACCTGGTTTTGGGAATCATATTAGTGCATGAAAAATAAGTCTTTGTTTTAGCTTAATTTTTTTTCCAAATCCTAAACCAGAAATGCAAACAAAAATGGCTATCTACTTTTGCTATATGCATTTATGAATCTCACTGTTTGACTTATTTGCAGTTATGGGATTGGAGAAGGTTTTTATTCGAGTTGGGAGTATCTATAGTAAGTTCTGATTCTGACTTTGAATGGCGCTGAAGTATTTTGTAATTCTGTAATAGTAAATTTTGCCATAGTTTGCAAAACAGAAACTAGACAGGAATGTGTGTCATGTAGAAAACAAGTATTGTAGTTACTCAGCACAACTTCTAAGGTGGGTTCCTAAAATTCTGAATGGTAATGAAAATTACCTGCCCAGGGTCAGATCCTCAGACTTGAGGGTGCCATCAGGCAAAATGAGGAGCAACACTTCAGCACGGAACCGGGTTCTGCCGTTGGGTACTCTGCCTCACTGCTGGGGCATGAATACAGATCATGCAAGTGAAAGGTTTCAGCCTGTGTGATCTCAAATGAGCAGCGCTTCTTCATCTATCAAGATAAAATGTATCTGCAGATATCTCTTGGTGTCTTCTACCCTCAGGTCTTGTAAACTGCCAGAGCCCGCTTTGTGTGTCAAATCCTCCTCCTTTCACACATACTTTTGTGGTTTGCAACTGTATTATTCATTGCTCCCATTTGCCGCCTATAACCCACATACAAAGAATATTGAGTGTTGCTGAGTGTGATTAATTTCCAGAGCCCGTGCTACTCATCAGGCTGGTTGCA
Source organism: Chionis minor (assembly GCA_013398295.1). Classification (NCBI taxonomy): domain Eukaryota; kingdom Metazoa; phylum Chordata; class Aves; order Charadriiformes; family Chionidae; genus Chionis; species Chionis minor. Next base: position 267,265 of record VZSF01009841.1, on the reverse strand, counting down.
CAGCAACCTCACCTACAGAATGAGAGAAATGTCCAGTGTCTCCTGATTTTTATTTTTTTTTTTCAATTCTTTCAACTCTAAATATTCAGCTTGGAGAAGCTTGTTCTTTGATGTGGTTGTGAATGAGAGGACCCCCTCCCCATGCTGTATATAATTGTTACTTGAGAGACTGTACGGAGCAGGCTGCCACGGGTCCTGCTCATTGAGTTGGAGAGTGGCATAGAAGCAGCCACGGCCTGGTTGAGAACAAGCTTTCACGTGTCTGCTTTTCCTTTTACACTCTCTTCACTGAGCTCATCTGAGCTAGTGCCTGACTTTCACAGAATCACGGAATGTTAAGGGCTGGAAAGGACATCTGGAGATCATCTGGTCCAACCCCCCTGCCAGAGCAGGTCCACCTACAGCAGGTGGCACAGGATGGCGTCCAGGTGGGTTGGGAATGTCTCCAGAGTTGGAGACTCCACCACCTCTCTGGGCAGCATGTCCCAATGCTCTGCCACCCTCAAAGGAAAGAAGTTCCTCCTCAGGTTCAGATGGAACTTCCTATATTTTAGTTTATACCCATTGCCCCTCATCCTAAAATGATGACTTTGCAAACGAGTCATCTTTTTAAGGAAGAAACACTGTCATCCAGTCTTCCAGGCTGGATGATCTGGAGATCTAGTCCTGAAGAGGTTAAGTTGCAGGACTGGTAGCCTGTTTTCATTTGGAGCCATTACATTTCTTTGGTGCTAGCAGTTCACAAGTGTTGTGCACCAGTTGACAAGCCCGAGAATCAGCTCTGCTGTTGCTCTTTGCGTATCTCCCAGGTGTTAACAACTTGTGACCATGTTCAAGACAAATCGCTGTGGTAAGACAAAAGAAAGGCAGTGAGTGGCTCCAGACCACTGCTGGCTCACAGCTGCTCTTGTTAACGGGCAAACTAGTGCCTGTGCCTCTGCCTCGGGAGCGTTGTCACTGTGCATGAGGGTGCAGCTGGAGTTAGGGAGATGTAACAGCTCAGTTTGCATTTTATTTATCTTCTAACTTCCTTTAAACAGTCGTCATAGACACTTCCTTTCGGCAGCACGTTGCTTAATGCTTTAGTAAAACAAAGCATGCAGATTACATGGTATGGTAAATCTATTGGTTCCTGTTTTAGGATGAGAAAAAAAAATCTTGGGTAATACAGGTTTGGGGTTTTTTTTCACCCTGTAGATACGCACAACTTTGCTTTCCTGGCTTGTGCATTTCTGTGTTCTCAAATGACAAAGATTACTAGTACCAGAAGATGGCAGATAAATAGCTTTACTACTGCTCTTTAGATACCCAGTGCAAGTTGTCTGAAACTACATTTGAATCATGACATTGCATGTAAGACTTGAAAGGGTGTTTAATCTTAAGAAAAGACAGTTTGGTTATTGACCCAGAGTATAGTCCCTTCAGTGAGCCCTAAAAAGGGATATTTAGTTTGTTTTGCCACTTCTCATCAATTTGCAGCTACCAAAGCTCAGTGCAGGTTTAAGACCCTCGCAAAGAAACAGTTGGTGGTGTAGATGGTGTACTGCTGTCTGCAGGGAGGGAGAAATACTGCTGGGTGCTCACAAAAAACTAGGTGTTACTTTCAGTAGCCTCAAAACTAATTTTCAGTTTTTTCCATTTCTTCTCTAGAGAAATTATCTTGAGTTCCTATGAAGAAGCTGGGTTTTGCGTATTTGGGGTGAGAAGGAGTCTCTGTGAAAGCCTTTCACAGGGAAGTCCGTTGTTAAGTATAAACATTTCTGATGCAAGGAAAGATTCTCTGAACTGCTGAACGAACTTTGCCAGGCATTGCTTCTGTCTGGATTAAATTGGTTCATTAGCTTGTTTTTCTGGTGTGATAGAATGAATCTAAAATTACAGATTCCTCGTCCTGCTGCCTTGGCGCTAACAAGATGTCCCCATTAGCAAAAGTAAAAACATCACTTATAATGAGAATTTGTGACTGCCTTTTGAAGAGGAACAGAGATGGAAAATGATAGCAGAGCTTGCCCCTGTTTGTTCTTTGCAGCAACGGTGACAACATTGATGCAGAGGTGTTGCAACTTAGCCACGCACATTTGTGCTTCTTCACCCTTCCAAAACAAGAAAGAAAATACTCGCAATCTGCAGGTTCTTTTGTAGCTGTCTGGTTTCAGCACTGCTGTTGCAGCGCGTTGGCTTCTTAAAATTTCCTCCCTGAGAGCTGTACCCCGTGGATCTGCCCTGAGAGAGAGAGAAACCTGTGAAAGCCTGCGTGCAACCGCACGCTCAGCGGTCGAGGGGCTGGCTCAGTTCCAGTTTACAAGTAATATCACTGGTTTCATCGGTGCTGGGACTCCCCCCACCTGCACGAGTAGCTCGTTATGGATCATAACAGACCAGCCAGAGCATTTCTGTTCTCCGCTGTATGGGTTTCCATGTGTTTCCTATTCTATGGTGTGTTAGTGCCTGGGGGTGGGTGGCTTAGGTAGTGTGGGTGGGAGAGGAAGTCTCCATGTTAGTCTGTGACTGAAGGCTTCAAAAGCGTCTTTGTAAGTTAGAAACCAGATGGCTGTAGTGTAAATCACTGAAGGTATTTGCTGTTTGTATCAAGATAGGGACGATATTTTAAAGAAAGAAGATCCTTCAGGAATAAGGGAAAGAAAGAGAAAGCAAATTAAGTTTTTAGTAGCTACACAGTCTTCAGGTTTGGTTTCCAGTTCCAGTTGATCTTTAATAAACACAATAAAACCCTTCAGTCCCGCTTATGTTACAGCAACCTTTTTCTTTTCATATTTGATAGATCTGATTTCTTCCAGATATAATACTTGTTTTGCACATTCGTACTAGCACTTGTAGTCGTATTTCATTTTAACTTATTATAACGTTTTGTTTTGTTAGAATAGATGACGCTTTCTTGGGTAGGAAAAGGTGGCCCTGTGATGAGGGTTGTATCTTGAGATGGCTCAACACAAAGTATTTCTTGCTCCCCTGCAGACATCTCTCTTACCTTTAATATGTCACGTTAGTCTCTCTGCTTTCATTTTTCAACTGTAAAACAAGCATGCAGTTGTGCATACTACCAGAACTGTTTGGAACACAAATGTATTAAAGATGAATTCAGGAGAAACCAGTCTGGACTACTGGTAATGGCGATATTAAAAACTCCATTAAGTTATTCTTTATTTATCGATATCTGTGCAGTACCTTTCAGCTTTTGTGACCTCCACTAGCGTTTTGCAGACTCTGCTCTGTATTTTTAGAGTTCCTTCTGAGACCGAGAACGGCAATTCTTGTAGATTGCTGAATGTGTAGCAGTGCTGAGGTGGCTTTTGATGAAAAGCAAAATCCCTGTTTGGGTGGGGGTTTTTGTTTGGGTTGTGGTGGTTCCCCCCCTGATTCCTTGTTCTTGGAGGACCATGGGGATTAGGCAGAACTTCTGTAGCCTCATCTGAAAGCACCTTGCATAGAACTGAATTCAGTTCTATTTGAGCTCTGTCTGATATTCAGTTTGAAAAAAAGAAAATAAATGAGGAAGTCATAGCTTGATGTGTTTTAAAACTGTAACGTAAAGGATGTTAAAATACTTCTAAGTGCTTAAAACCAGGTGATTTCAATTTTGGCATCTTTTTATCTGCAGACCAAGCATACTACAGTAATAGCAGTATATGTGCATTCTGATTTTTTTTTTTTTTTTTTTTAAATTCTGTGACTTGTTTTAACTCTTCTATTGTTCCATTGCAGGGTAAGATTTGGTTAATAGATTTTAACCCATTTGGTGAAGTAACAGACTCGTTGCTGTTTACATGGGAAGAGCTGACCTCTGGGAAAAACTTGAAAGGAGACCAGAGTGAAGGGGAAGCAACAGAACAGGTACAGCCCTTCGGTGCGGGAGGCTGGTTAACAAATCCAACGGGTGTTACAGCTTTTTTTTTTTTTCTTTTCCTTCCTTTCTTTGTTATAATCAAATTGTGATGCAAATCCCATTGAAGTAAATGGATGTCCTTAACTCATGAAATATAAACTCTCTGTAATTAGAATCTACCTTATTAGACAGTAGCTAATCTCAACAAGTATTGCATGCTGGTTTGATGCCTACAAGGGAATTTTCAGTTCAAACAATACGAGCCCATATTGCAGCTTTGACCACATTGCAAAGAGGATACCCTGAAACTTGCTTTTATGCAGTTTTGATGTGCTCTTTTCAGTTTCTCCTAAAATCTGTTACTTTTCTGTTTAATCACCTAAAGTTCTGCTTTGTTCCTGATATCTGTCATACAGTTTCCCAGAGCTCCAGATTTATGTTTGGAGGGAGGCAAAAAGAAGCTGAACTTTTGTCTCTTCCTCATATTGAATACCCTCAGGGAAGCCTTGTCCTCTGGTTGAACTCCCTGCACTTGCAGAGCAAGGCTTCTATCCCTCTTCCAAGCTGCATTGCCTTGGTAAAAACAAATAACTTCCCGTTAATACAGAGAGGGAGTAATAGTCTTCATTTATTTGTACTCCAGCTTTTTTTTTTTTTTTTTCCCCACTGCATGCTTGAGACTGAGTCCTCACATCTTAACGAGTCCTTGGACAGCTGGGTAGCAGATATAAAGTAGCATGTTACTTGATCTTGGGAAACAATTAGTAGTTGTCTGAGGAGAGATGGCTAGTCAGGTATTATGGGCTTTTCTTTATTTTCTAGCTGTTAAACTGCATTAGAGGTAACTGAAATGACATGCTTTATTGAGCTGATCTGCATTTGAGCTCTGCTTTTCTCTTGCCATTTTCATGACACACTGAAAGGGAAATACACTACTCTGCAGGCTAACATTCATGCCGGTTTCTCTTTGTCTCACCGTGTGGCTACTGCTGTATGAAAACCCATTCAACAAACCTTCCTGCTCAAAGCCGTGTCTCCTTTGTTAAAACATACTCCCGCAATTCCTGAGCTGTCCATGGGACACCTGACTTTTGTTTTGAGGACTTCTTTTTCTCAGTGCCAGACTCTTTACACAGTTCTCTGTGGTGTCAGCCTGAATGAAAAGCTTCATGCTTCACCTTATGTGCAATCACGGAATCTGGCGTGAAGATACTGAACTTCTGTCTTTAAAATGAAGCTGCTTATTGCCATGCAGTGGGCAATTACACAATCATAGAATCACCTAGGTTGGAAGAGACCTTTAAGATCATCAAGTCCAACCATCAACCTAACACTGCCAAACCCACCACTAAACCATGTCCCTAAGTGCCACATCTACATATCTTTTAAATACCTCCAGGGATGGTGACTCCACCACCTCCCTGTGCAGCCTGTTCCAATGCCTGATAACCCTTTCGGTAAAGAAGTTTTTCCTAATATGCAACCTAAACCTCCCCTGGCACAGCTTGAGGCCATTTCCTCTTGTCCTATTGCTTGTTACTCGTCTTTCAGGCAGTTGTAGAGAACAATAAGGTCTCCCCCCAGCCTCCTTTTCTCCAGGCTAAACAACTCCAGGTCCCTCAGCCGCTTCTCACAAGACTTGTGCTCCAGACCCCTCACCAGCTTCGTTGGCCTTCTCTTGACTCACTCCAGAATCTCAATGTCTGTCTTGTAGTGAGGAGCCCAAAACTGAATACAGTATTTGAGGTGGGGCCTTACCAGTGCCATGCATTATGTTGCATGTCAATTTGTTGAACTGAAAATTGTATCAGGTTACCCAAAAACTGTTTCTGTAACTGAGCGTTTAGAGATATTTTTTTTTATTATATTTTATAGATTTTTTTTTTCCTTCAGTAAGGAAATTGGTTGGAAAGCTTAGATCATAATTTCAGTAAGATTATTTTTGCAAATGTGTTTAAACAAGGAACCTGTGAAGGCATCTTTAAGGATTCTATCATAAAGATCATGATAGAATCATAAAATAGTTTGGTTTGGAAGAGACCTTTAAAGGCCATCTAGTCCAACCTCCTCTGCAATGAGCAGGGACATCTTCAACTACACAAGGTTGCTCAGAGCCTCGTCCAACCTGACCTGGAATATTTCCAGGGATGGGGCATCTCCCACCTCTCTGGGCAAACTGTTCCAGCATTTCATGACCCTCATCATAACGAATTTCTTCCTTATATCTACTCTAAATCTTAAGCTAAAACCCTCTTTTAGTTTAAAGCCATTACCCTGTGTCCTGTTTCAACAGGTTGTACTAAAAAGTTTGTCCCCATCCTTCCTGTAACCCCCCTTTAGGTACTGAAAGGCCACATAAGGTCTCCCTGGAGCCATCTCTTCTCCAGGCTGAACAACCCCAACTCTCTCAGCCTGTCCTCGTAGGAGAGGTGCCTCAGCCCTCTGATTATTTTTGTGACCCTCTTCTGGACCTGCTCCAACAGCTCCATGTCTATCCTGTGCTGAGGGCTCCAGAGCTGGATGCTGTACTGCAGGGGGGGTCTCACCGGAGTGGAGTAGATGGGCAGAATCACCTCTCTTGACCTGCTGGCCACACTTCTTTTGATGCAGCCCAGGTTGGCCTTCAGGGCTGTGAGCGCACATTGCTGGCTCACGTCCAGTTTTTCATCCACCAGTACCCCCAAGTCCTTCTCGGCAGGGCTGCCCTGAATCCCTTTGTCCCCCATCCTGTATTGATACTGGGGGTTGCCCTGACCCAGGTGCAGGACTTTGCATGTGACCTTGTTGAACCTCATGAGGTTTGCACATGCTCACTTCTCAAGCTTGTCCAGTTCCCTCTTGATGGCATCCTGTCCCTCAGGTGTGTCAACTGCACCACTCAGCTTGGTGTCATCCGCAAACTTGCTGAGGGTGCACTTGATCCCGCTGTCTATGTCATTGATTAAGGTATTGAACAGTACTGGTCCCATTACAGACCCCTGAGGGACACCACTTGTCACAGATCTCTATCTGGAGATGGAGCCATTGAGACATTGACCACTACCCTGTGGATGCGACAATCCAACCAATTCCTCATCCACTGAACAGTCCACGCGTCAAATCCATATCTCTCCAATTTAGAGAGAAGGATGTTGTGGGGGACCATGTCAAAAGCCTTACAGAAGTCCATGTAGATGACATCTGTAGCTCTTCCCTTGTCCACTGTCATAGTTACTACACCATAGAAGGCCACTACATTGGTCAGGCAGGACTTGGCCTTGGTGAAGCCATGCTGGCTGTTTTGAATCATCTCCCTGTCCTCCATGCGCCTTAGCATAGCTTCTAGGAGGATCTGTTCCATGATCTTCCCAGGCACAGAGGTGAGGCTGACAGGTTGGTAGTTCCCAGGGTCCTCCTGTCTACCATTTTTTAAAAATGGGTCCCATGTTTCGCTTTTTCCCATCACTGGGGACTTCACCTGACTGCCATGACTTTTCAAATACTATAGAGAGTAGCTTGGCAACTACATCAGCCAATTCCCTCAGGGATGCATCTCCTCAGGTCCCATAGACTGCTGTATGTTCAGGTTCCTCAGGTGGTCACGAACCTGATCTCCTGTTACGGTGGGAGGGACTTTGCTCCCCCAGTCCCTGCCTGGAGGTGCATCCACTGGAGAGGTGTGGGGAGAGAGGTTGCCAGTGAAGACTGAGGCAAAAAAGTTGAGTACCTCAGCTTTCTCCTCATCTGTTGTTACCAGTTTGCCGGTCTTGCTCATCATTTAGATTTTTAACTTTTGCTCTTCAGTGGGCAGAGTTAATAATAAAACTGCAAATTTTAGAAGGTACGGGTTTAGTTGAATGAATGCCAAACAAACTCATTGGCAAAGTGACTTGAACAATCTCACAGAGGAGTTGGTGAAACGTTTCTAGCTTTATTCATGTACACTGTTCTTGTCTTATCCAATGTCTTTTCCAAAGGACTATCCAGTTTTCCGTTGTACGAACAGTAAAGTTACTGTCCAGCCTAGTCCATACCTGAGTTACCGACTGCCGAAAGATTTTGTGGACCTTTCTACAGGAGAGGATGTTCACAAATTAATCGACTTTCTTAAACTGGTAAGTAGTAGGGAAAAAAAATTCTGACCTTCCACGTCTGTGAAATGGCAACATCAAAGTGCCTGGAATTGTGCTTTTGTAGTTAACATTGGTTACACAATTGCAGAAGAACTAATGTGTGAAGCCATCATACAATGTATTGTTGGGTTGACTTAATTTTTTTTTTTTTTTTTTAAATCATGAAGAGCAAGCTTTCATACTGATCTCATTTCAGTTAGTTAATTTTATCTTTAGGGGAAGCAATGAATGTAGTTTAAGGAATCTTACTGAAGGACCTAGCTGTTTTCTTTCTTATTTAAATGTAAATACAAATGTAGTTTAAATGGAAATGTATTTTTTGAATTGTTGAAATTAATGCTTTTAAGAACTTATTTAAAAGTTAGAAGATAAGTATATTAGGAAAAAACCCTTCAGCACTTGGTCCTTTTTCAATACAATTTCTTTGCTCCTGTGATAACAGTGACATGAAAACATGACATCTTTGGAAGCTAGGGAAGGGAGGGCAGTTTGCCTTCATCTTGACACTGACTTTGCCACTGCCATCGTGTTTTCTGGTTCTCGTATAGTCTGTTGGCTAATGCACAGGGCAAATGTTGTTCTTTACTGGAAATAAAATCCAATAGTTTGGGATGGGGGAGAAGGTTGATGTTGCTCTGTTGCCAGAAACATTATCTCTTACCATTCAAAAAATGGCTTAAAAACGCAGTTGTTGTCTAATGTCCGTTGTATCTGGAAACACTTGTCATGATTTATTAGTGCTCTTACTTCAGATAACTGCATCCTAACGTTATGAACTCTCATGTTCCCTTGACAGAAAAGAAATCAGCAAGATGATGACTGAAGTATCAAGAAGCATTACCTTGAGTTACAAGCAAGAAATGTGGCAAAAGCTATATTTATCATAACTATTAAGCTATTGATGTAAAGAAAACCTGCTTTTTATAGTCAATGAAAGAACTGAAGACCTCTTCATCCTGTGGGTCTGGTGGTTTATATAAAACTGTAGAAGAGCTTTTTCAGGGAAACATGAAAGGGCAGGGTGAGTTGTCACTGGATTCCAGTTTAAATGCAACTATACCATGGTGCAAGCAAGCAACAATCTGAGTGCGACTGAACAACTGCTTTCCCATCTCATAATGTGAAGATTGATGCCACTGAAGTTTGCCGTCGGACTCTTCCGTGATAAATATGACAACATTTAATGCTTGTGCAGTTAAAACATCAAGCGTTCTCTGAATTTAGGCACAGTCTTGCTTAAAATACACTATAGTCACAAGGAAAGAAAGGAATGTACGTTTTTTTTTCCTGTAGTAACCTTTTGAAATTGTAAATTGACTTTGTTTTGGGAGCACTTCTCATCCTTTATGTAAAAAAAAGGAAAAAGTGGAGAAGGTATTTTTTTTCCTCATTATGAGGGCTAATACTTCATTTCAGAGAACAGCTATAGCTATAGTAGACTACTTAAAATTTGAAAAATTTGCATTTCAGGACTTTGAAATTCTGAATGCATTTGAGGCATGGTAGTATTTTCACAGAAGCTAAAACTATGAAATTTGTTAAACTTCAGATTTCATTTCATTTTCATAGTAAAGCTTTCTTGAAACTTATTTTTTCACGTCATTACATACTAGACATCAGCTGTGGCTTTATTATAAATAGTTAAACATAACATCAACCTGTAATTTTATATGTGGATGCAGTCTTGTTTCTTTTGTATCATGTGTGTGAGTTTCTTAAGAAAATTATTACTCTTTCAGCTCTTAAAATTCTGTATTCATTTGGTACTTCTTCATGTTCTTTTATATAAAAGGAAGCTTGACTAAATTTGGGGAAACATAAGCTCTTGTTACTGATTGCTTTTATTGGAGGGGGCAGGGGCAATTTCAGATGAAAAACCAACTAATTTGCGTAGGTGTTTGCATGGCATCAGTAATTCGTTAACAGTGTGCACAATTCCCATTGAAACGAAAGGACATTTGGGGGTGTTCATAACCCCTGGAAATTGATTCCTGTTTTGAACCAGTTATGTGATACTTTGTGTGCGTATATAAAAGCTGTTCGTGTTTCTTTGCCTTGCTTTTGCTGGCAAATTGATATGGTGCTCGGTTACAATCTGTTCTTAGATGTTAAATCTGAGCTTAGATGTTAAATTATTACTTACTGTCTTTATTTAGCTTCAGTTTTGAATGATTACTTACTCTGGTTAAAGATTATGCAGGTTAAGAATCCAGTTCTACCAAATACATTGATGAAACATCACAGAGGACAGCTCCTCTGAGAGTGCAAGATCTGCCCTACCCTTTTCTTCTGAAGTGGTGGAATCTCCTTCTCAATAGCTTCTTGTACGCAAATTAGATGATCATTAGCTCAGGGCTGGGCTACATACCCAATTCTGCCATACTACAGGACTTTGGAAAAGTTTTTCTCACCCTTATCAGAGAGATTATTTGAGTATGAACGTCTCTAAGTCAGGTAGGAACTTCAAAACGTAAAAAGTCAACAAAGGTTTCTTTTTAAGCTTCTAGCCATAACTTAAAACTACTGTGGTGATCTCACCACGCTTCCTTTACACAGGTAATGCCCTGGAATTTCCAGCAGCTTCATAAATGCTTCTGAATTACCGATTATTTTCTTTAAAAAAAATACCGAGTCTTGTCTTAAAGCTGTAAGATAGTTTCCTGCGTCTCTTTTTTTTTTTTTTTGGTGGGCTTCACTAATTAACTTACCATTATCACAGCTTTCTGTGCTGGATGTTCACCAGAACATGGATGGTATTGGGACCAGTTTGATGTGACCATATACGCTCTAGAGTGTCCCTTTAGTTGAGTAGGCTGGAGTTACAGCCTTTTAAGAGTCCTTTACGCTGGAACGGGTTGCCCAGAGAGGTGGGAGATGCCCCATCCCTGGAAACATTCCAGGTCAGGTTGGACGGAGCTCTGAGGAATCTGGTGTAGTTGAAGATGTCCCTGCTTATTGCAGAGGAGGTTGGGCTAGATGGCCTTGAAAGGTCTCTTCCAACCCAAACTATTTTATGACTTTATTATTTATCCTGAAAATGGTATCACCAAGTGAACTGACTATAGTCAGGGCAGACCTCTTAGACTTGCTGGCAGCTTCCAAACATTTGCAAGAACTGCAGTCTTCTATGGGTGCTCTGCATTTATAGTTGAGCTCTCTTTGGACAAATGGCAATGGAATCAGACACTGGCCGAGCACCTGGCTCCCGAAACAGCTTTGCCTGTTGCTAGCCTGCTGGTCCTCTAGTTAAAGGATTGCTGTAATACCACCCCGTGCCCTCTGGCACAGCCTGCCCCTCTGTCTGTCATCAGTTTCAACAGCTGTTTAACATAGTCGAGGACTTCTCTTTATGCTAGTGATAACTGAATTCAAAGTTTGTTTTTCTCCCCTATGATTTGCTAACAGATGACCAATCTGCATTAATTGACTGCTCCACCAAGCTATCAAACACTGATAGAAACTTTATTTCAGAGTTGCAGGAATTTATGCCACTTCCTCTGGGCTTAGTCTTAATGAAGACCATAAAAGGTAGCAGAGCAAAGACACTAGTCCCATGTTCAGGTTCTGATACAGAAAGAGTCCCCGCTATAAAAATCTGTTCTACGTAATCAGATTCCCCAAAATACCATATCCTTACCATTTAAATATGTACTTTATGTTTACTTTTCTTCTTTCTGCAACTTCAAGTAACCAGATGCTGAATTTTTTTATTTGCTAGATTAAAGATTCCTCTTCTAAAATAATTTTCATCCCATATGACTTTTTGATCTCCGAGGATAATTAAACATATTCCTCTTGGGGAGGTGAAGAAGCTAATGCTGATACATTAAAAATGCTTCAGATCAGTTTTAAACTGAATAGTATAGGACAGTATATTCTATTTCAAGTCATCATAAAATCAGTTTCTGCCTCTAGACGTCGTACAGAAATTGGGAGATACAAAATTCCAATTGTTCAGGTCCTTATTCATGTGATTCAATGATACGAACACCATTTGCTGAGTAAGGGCTAGCTATATGCTATATATTCTTAGTTATATGCTTAAAACATTATATTAAGGTACTTCCCTAGGTGATATATCTATCACCTAGATAACAAACATGAGAAGTTTTAGAGGGAGGTAGGATGCAGTCGTTTTATACAGATCATGTGCTTGCCAAACTCTTAAGCAGCCTGGCTACGTCTAGTGGTTCAGGTGCAGTGAGGCTCAGTTCTTGGACTGCAGCTCTGCCAGGAGCGCCAAAACCTGTGCGGTTTCGCAGCCAATGCTTGTGATATTTAATCTCCCGGGATGCATAGTGGGGGTCAGTATTCCAGTAACCCCGTAAGCAGTAGTTATTAACATGTACTGGCTTAGTTCAGGATTTGGAATAATGCTCCTGTACTCCTGGGCTGTTCTCTTTGTATTCCTTTGACTCTTCTTTTTCCGGTGGTGTTGTCATCTTTCCTGACCCACCACTCTAATTTTTGGGTGAATGTTAAGATTAGAATAAGCATTGGCATGGGTAATACTGATCTGAATATAAACCCCTCTCTCCATGCACTTTCTCCACCCTCTCAGAAAGAGATTTTCTCAATGGTGGTCTAGGATATCTGAAAAGAAGCCTGAAAAGTAGGGGAATAATGGCTGGCTCTGAGTCTCAGTGAAATGAATACCCGTTGTTGGTTTTGATTACAGTGTATGGCTTGTAAAAGCCTCATAGCTGCATCTGATGTTCTTAGCTGGAAATTTCATGCATATCTTGTTGCTGATGTCCAGGATGCAGCGGTAGCCTGGAAAAAGGTACCTGGTGAGACGCAGTTTGGATGCCCGTTTAAGCAACATAGACCATCAGACTAAACTGTCATGGTTTCAGGCTTTCAAGAGAGAGTTGCCGGATGAAAGGATTCCAAAATAAATCAGTGGTAGCGTGGAGGTGGGTAATAGCATGGCACAGACCTGTGTAAAAATACGTCTGGTGCCTTTGTGTGCAACTGAGGCAGTTTTGCTTTCGCGAACTGTCGTGAATCCGAAGTGTAGGATAGCCGGAGAAGACCAGGGGGTATCTGTCAGTGAGTCTAAATGGGCAGATCAACCTGGCAACTGGTAAATGATTTCAGCCTTTGAGGCCAAAGTTATACAGTTCAGGTTATGTCTGGGTAGCAAATCTATCACTTAAAGAAATAATACGGAACTAAAATACCTATTTTTGATTAAGAGAAGATGGGCCTTAAAGTGTAACACCAAGACAGACCATCGTGCTTTTGATTCATGATGGCAACTTGGTAATGCTGGTATGTAGAGGCTCAATGAATCTGTCCTAACAAGTTTAGCTGGATGTTGAATTAACAGTGTCTTTATTTCTGTTTGTTGATGACCTCTGTAAAGAGAAATTCTCCAGCTTATAGCCATCCTGAAATGATACAGAATTAAAATAAGACTCGTTGCCGTGACTGGGGTGTTTTGTGCAGGCCCGAAGCTTTCTCAAAGGTACAGAGTCCTTAAGCGGTAAAGTGACGTTATATATTTTTATAGTAGTAAAGACATTGGCGCTGCAGTAAGGGATTTTGGGGGGAAGGGAGGGCCCTGCTATGTTCCTGTGTGCTACCTATTGCAGCGGAGTTCTCCCTGGGTACCCAGAGCGCTTTGACTGCTGTATGATCCCCTTAATAGCTGACCAGGCTTCTTCCAACGGTGTGTTTTGGCAGGTCGTAGGGAAAGGTTGGTTGGCCAGTCAGGCCAAAATAGTGACTTCTCAGAATCTTTCTCTGCGGGAGCATCCTAGTTACAAATAAACTTTCAGGGGAGAGTTGTGACTTCTAAACAGCGTTTCTAGCTAAGGGAAAGAAAACAACAAATACTTGTTTTTTCTAGTCTTTGTGGTTCAAATCCAGATGGTGGAGAGGATTGAAATTTTGCGTTCTCTCTTAGCTTCTGCTATGAAACTCTATGGCCTGTTGCACTTCATTAATACAAATTAATTATTCATTTGTAAGAGGCAGGAGAGCTAATGAAGCAACATACTAAGCTGAAAAGTCTGTACACTGGTATGAGGAATACACTGGAGGAACTCGATGTCAATATACGTCAAAAACGGTTGATGGGCATCGCAGAGACTCTGGGGTTTAAACTGCAGCGCAGAGACCTGTGGTTTAGGCAGGGCTGGAGGCACAACGCTGAGCATTAACAGCATCCGTATTTCCAAAGCCTGGGAATCATAGAATGGTTTAGGTTGGAAGGGACCTTTAAAAGTCATCTAGTTCCAACCCCCTGCCATGGGCAGGGACACCTCCCACGAGACAAGATTCCTCAAAGCCCCATCCAGCCTGGCCTTGAACACTTCCAATGATGGGGCATCCTGTGCCGGTGTCCTGCCAACTTCATCATGAAAAATTTCTTCTTCAACATCCGTCTAAACTTACCCACCTAAAAACTGCTGCCCCTTGTCCTGTCACTGCAGGCGTTGGTAAAGAGTCTCTCTCCGTCTTTCTTTAAACCCCCTTTAAGTAGGGAAAGGCCACAATGTCTCCCCGGAGCCTTCTCTTCTCCAGGCTGAACAACCCCAACTCTCCCAGCCTGTCCTCACAGCAGAGGTGCTCCAGCCCTCGGATCGTCTTCATGCCCCTCCTCTGGACCTGCTCCAACAGGTCCATGTCCTTCTTATATTGGAGGCTCCAGAGCTGGTCACAGTATTCCAGGTGGGGTCTCCCCAGAGCGGAGCAGAGGGGCAGAATCCCCTCCCTCACCCCGCTGGCCACACTGTGGGGATGCAGCCCAGGATGGGGTTGGCTGCGAGCGCACCTTGCCGGCTCATGCCCAATTTGTCATCCACCAGTATTCCCAAACAATGGGAAGTCTGATGGAAATGGGAGGTATTCACTACCTGAGTATCTTGGGAAGGTAGCCAGCATGGGAAGACATGAAAAGACAAAGTTAATGCATTATTTACTTTTTTTTCCCCAGAGGACGGCGTTTGTATTTCAGAAGGTGCAGGGTGTTATTCTATAGTTGGCTGTTCTGGATTACAGGCGGACTTATTAGAAATGCTTAAAAATGTTGAAGTCAGTGGTAATTGAGGCGAAAGGCACTGTGGAGCTGGCGTTTGGTGCTCTTGAGAAAGCAGGGAGATGGGAGAAGCAGAATAAGCACCTCAAAAAGCCGTTTCAGTAGGTGCGGGTGTTGCTGCCCGGATCCCTTTGGGAGATGATGGGTGGGATAACCGGAGAGGTGCTTCTTTTAATGGCCCAGCAGCAGTCGCCGAATGTGAAGGAAAAATGGCATAGCGAGGACTTGGAAGGATCAATCAAAATGAAACTGCAGAAATTGTAAGGAAAGGCGCATGATTAAGTGGGAAAAGAGGAGATGGAGAAAAAATGATGGATGATTCGGAGAAAACATGCATTTAATGTTTCCTTGGCCTCGCTACATTCTTTTCGCAAGCAAAAGAAGGAAACCAACTAAATTATCACAATGCAGCAGAAAAATTGCACTTGGAATAGTTATTAGTATGTAGCCAGAGAGGGTATTTTGAGTGAGACTGCTATACGTTGTCTTGTAGGGCCTGTATTTTTCCACAACTTCATTTATGACTGGAGCGGTGAAATAAATAGCCCGTATAAAAATCTGCGGTTGTCACTGACTTGAGAATACACGCAGGCACTTTCCGGGGCTGTATCAGAATTTGAAATGGCCATAATACGCAGGAAAAATGGCCCGAAATAACAGGAAGAAATTTGATAAAGGCGAGTGCAAAGTGCTGTAGTTAGAAGGAGAAATCAGACATTCAAGTACAAAATGGGGAAGGAGCTGGCAGAGCGGCAGTGCGGTGGGAGTGGGTAAGTTACAGCAGAGACCATTAAATGCGAGGCGATAATAAGCTGTTGGGGGAGGAAAACAGGCAGGTGCCATTCTGGGCTAGCAGGAGGGAGGGGTGGAAGAAACGGGAAGGATTATTTTGTTTGATGTGGGGACAGTGTCCTGCCATGTGTCATTTTAGCCACAATATTGCAAGAAATACATCGGTCGTTGGAGAGCAACCAAAGATTGAATCACAGGATCGTAGAATAGGATGGAGGGTAGGATGGCTCTACGGAGGGAACGGGACAGGCTGGATCGATGGGCCAAGGCCAATGGTATGAGATTCAACAAGGTGCGTTGGGTTTGCGTGGCAAGGTTTTGGTAGCTGGGGGGCTACAGGGGTGGCTTCTGTGAGAAGCTGCTAGAAGCTTCCCCCACGTCCAATAAAGCCAACACCAGCCAGCTCCAAGACGGACCCACTGCTGGCGAAGGCTGAGCCCATCAACAACAGTGGTAGCACCTTGGGATAATATATTTAAGGAGGAAAAAAACCCCTGTGCAACAGTGACTGCAGCTGGAGAACAGAGGAGTGAGAATATGTGAGAGCAGAGAACTCTGCAGGCACCAAGGCCAGTGAAGAAGGAAGGGAGGAGATGCTCCAGGGGCTGGAGCAGAGATTTCCCATGGTTGAAGACCACGGTGAGGCAGGATGTCCCCCTGCAGCCCATGGAGGTCTGTGGTGGAGCAGATATCCACCTGCAGCCCATGGAGGACCCCACGCTGGGGCAGGTAGATGCCCAGTGGAGGCTGTGACCCTGTGGAGAGCCTGGGCTGGAGCAGGCTCCTGGCAGGACCTGTGGACTTATGGAGACAGGAGCCCATGATGGAGCAGGTTTGCTGGCAGGACTTGTGACCCCATGGGGGACCCACGCCGAAGCAGTCTGTTCCTGAAGGACTGCACCCTGTGGAAGGGACCCACGCTGGAGCAGTTCATGAAGAGCTGCAGCCTGTGGGAAGGACTCAGGCTGGAGAAGTTCGTGGAGGACTGTCTGCCATGGGAGGGACCCCACGCTGGAGCAGGGAAAGAGTGTGAGGAGTCCTCCCTCTGAGGAGGAAGGAGCGGCAGAGACAACGTGTGATGAACTGACCATAACCCCCAGTCCCCATCCCTCTTTGCTGCTGGGGGAAGAGGTAGAGAAATTGGGAGTGGACTTGAGCCTGGGAAGAAGGAAAGGGTGGGGGAAAGGTTTTTGAAGATTTGGTTTTATTTCTCGTTACCCTACTCTGATTTGAATGATAATAAATTAAGATAATTTCCCCAAGTAGAGCCTGTTTTGCCCATGACAGTAATGGGTGAGTGATCTCCCTGTCTTTATCTTGACCCACAAGCCTTTCAATACATTTTCTCTCCTCTGTCCAGTCTTCTTCCAAGTAACAGGCAATAGGACAAGAGGAAATGTCCTCAAGTTGCGCCAGGTGAGGTTTAGATTGGATATTAGGAAAAATTTCTTCACTGGAAGGGTTGTCAAGCATTGGAACAGGCTGCCCAGGGAGGTGGTGGAGTCACCATCCCTGGAGGTATTTAAAAGATGTGTAGATATGTCACTTAGGGACATGGTTTAGTGGTGGGTTTGGCAGTGTTAGGTTGATGGCTGGACTCGATGATCTTAAGGGTATTTTCTAACCTAAACGATTCTACGATTCTACGAATATCTCAAATTGGAAGAGACCAATTTCCCTCAAGACCTTTCACCATCTTGGTCACCCTCCACTGGACACGTTTGATGTCCTTCTTATTTGAGGGACCTAAAACCACACACAGAACTTGAGGTGGGGCCACACCAGTGCAGTGTGGAGTGGGACAATTGCCTCCCTCAACCAGCTCTGCTGTGCTTGGTATACCACAGGACATGGTTGGCCCTTTTGGCTGCCAGAGCACATTGTTGACTCATACTCAACTTGCCATAGTTATATATGTTGAAGTGTTCCCCCCTGAGCCTTCTCTTCTCTGGGTGAAACAATCCCAGCTCTCACCACCTTTCCTCACAGGGGAGATGCTCCAGTCCCAGACAGACTTCTCCAAAGGAAATCCCAGAGATGGAGGACAGCTGTGAACTCAAACAGCTTACAGAAAACTAATGCAGTCATGAAAAATGTTTTTCTAACTTTAGTGGATGATGGGCTCTAACCCCAAAAGAAACAACTTGGCCTATCATACTGTCTTTGAAGTCTGGTGCAAGCTAGAAGTCAGCAAAAGGGCTGGCCTATCTTCTCAGCCTGTCTTTTCCAAGTTATTGCCTGCTGCTCTTGCAGCAGGAAGAAGCCACTTGTGCCCTGCCCTGCCTCCCAACTTGAGGCTGGGAATGCACAAAGAGCTGCCTCCAGCACCTGGTGCTCCGCGTGCCCACGTTTCTTCCCATCCAGGTCCGCTTATGCACTTGCATGGTCCACCAGGGGGGTCGTAAAGCCCTGCTACTCATCACATACTTGCCCCGCTTTGTCCTCCTTGCTCACCATGAGATGGTCCCCTCCTGTGCCGCTGGCAGCCTGTGGGGGAGCAGAGAGGGAAACAAGAAGGAGGTATCCCCACAACTTCTCTGTCCTGGGGAACTTGAGATGGTGTTTGAGCCATGGGGACAGAAGGGAGCCCCCATGAAAACAAGCCTGATGCCATCTTTGACTCGCAGCGCAAGGTGACAGTTGGCAAAGGGGCTGGCCTGTCTTCTCATGATGGCTTTTCTTCCCAAGGACCACGCTCTCAGCTGGATCTGCAGCATGAAGCTTCAATGCAGCGGCACGTGCTGTGATCTGTTGCGTTGAAGTGTCACAGCCCTCCCCATGCCAGAGGCACTGGCTACTTTCTTCTGCAGAAGCCCAGGCCATGGACATTGCTCAGGAAGGTGACCCCACAGAGATGTGAGGCTCTGGTTGGCCAAAGCTGGTTGCCCAAGCCTAGCCTGGGTCAAAGTGTCTCAGCAGCCAGAGTGCGAGGCATGTTCAGCCGCTGCATCCTGGTCACTCAACCTCAGCCTCAGGGATGCGCTAAGAGCTGCCTTTAAATGAATAGTTCATGGGATAGTTCATTGTCACCACAAGAAAACATGATCCATTGGAAAAGGCAAAATATGAATCCTTCAGTGTGGGAACAGGTGCTGAGCTCTGTGTTGTTTCTAAAAGAAATTAGCTAAGACGTAGCAAAGATGAGCCTTAAGGCAAGGTACGAGGGCAGTCTGGGGAACCTGCAGGAACACTATCACTTATGCTTGGTCTTACTTGTGACCGTTCCTCACCCTGCTTCTTCAAGGTGTGGTGAAAATTTCTGCCTTAACCAGTGAGACAACCCCCCTCAAACTTCAAATCTCACCTGTGGGTGCGATGTGCCCTTTCGAAATTGTATTTGTGCTTGATTTCACCGATTTCAGAGAGAAGCCCTCGGTGTTTTCCTACATGCACGTGGCTGCCACCATCTCCTTTGGGGACATGGTGGTCCAGCCCTTCTCAGCCCACAGGGATGAAGAGGAGGTGGAATTCAGCTCCAGTGGGGGGGTTGGATTTGGGTTTTTGCTTTTTTCCAGGAGGTGATGATCCATACCAAGTAGTGAAATTAGCCAGAGTCCAGGAATATCAGTTAGTCTCTCATAGAAACCATTTGACCAGCATCACCAAGCTGCAAAAAGACCTGGTGGGCTCAACGATAGATATTGATTGCCTGGAGACAGGTTTTTCTTTCTAATCTCACAGCAAGGGGAAGAAAACTCCTGTGATATCTTTTGTCCTTGCATAGATCTGGGAAAGGGACAGCGGATCTTTTGAAGAGGAGAGGCAGAATGGGATTAGGCATGTAAAAGGGAAGGAAACATAGTGTTGGAAGTCTCTGTCTCAAAGGGCTTACTTTGCAGGATTTGGTGTTCTTTGGAGTGTGTTCCCTTTGTACGGAACAACAACAACAACAAAAAGCATCAATGTTTGCTGGAAGTTTTTAATTATAGAAAATCACATGTGATGGTGCTCTGTATGTGTGTTTGTGTGTTTATTGCTCAACCCCTCTCCATTTTTAACCTAATTTGATCAAGAGCTGTCTTAAAAATATTAAATACCATGAAAACAGGCAGCTAGATGGAGAGAAGGGCAAGAGCAAGATGCTCTGAAATCCCCCTCCTGAAGGAAAGGCTGCAGTAGGGGTTTCTCTAACAATAAACAGTGAATCCATGAGAAAAATCTATTGCAAACGTCCGGAGGGCAGGAAAACCTTCAGCACGAGTTTCTTTTGTCAGACACTGAAGAATCAGACCCCAAGAGCCAAGTCTGCCCAAGGTTTGCCTGTGTTCTGCTACCTGGTGGATAGACTTCGACTGAGTGTGCATCAGAAATGTTAGGCTATCAAAGAACTTTGGTTAATCTGGACACTTTCAACTTGCTTTTGATAACCTTTTTTGCCAGAAAAAAATCTTGAAAATAAGTGCTAACAATTCCTAATTGCTGCTTTGTCGTCAGCCATGCCCGCATGGCTCTAAGCAGTGATTGATGACTCCTTCTTCTGTCTCAGAGCGTGTGAGATTTATTTATTGGATTAGCCATTAGGGAAGTGGTGTGGGGATTTCTGAATAAAATACCTGACCTCTTAAACACCTCGGCAATCAGTAAAAGAACCATCTTTTACTTCTCGCTCCCCAGACCATGCTCAGCATGATTCCCCCTGCTTTAGGGAGAGGGACCTTTTCCATGAACCCATAATCACCCAAGACCCTCACTGCACGCTGCTTCCATGTGCATTCCAGGGAGAAAGCGGAGCGCTGCCCAAGGATGGTGGCTGCTCCACGCTGGGTGCTCAGGGTGGAGCACAGAAACCGGTATGTAATATTTGGGCACCTGGTTCTCATTTTTCTTATTCAGCCTGAGATTATTCCAGGTATGGAAACAGTTACTCCACTTGATGTCAATTTCCTAAGCAAAAAATTATCTGCTTCTCTTTAATATGGACACATAATTTCTTAACTTCAATTATGTTGTTTTAATACATATAGCAAAGATAATTCTCCTTAATTATTACCTTGAGCACATGGCTGCAGATGCTGTTTACATATTATATTTTTTTTTCAGCAGGAAATCTGCATTAGTCCTAAATATTGAAGTGTTTTTCATTATCGAGGGTGCTAATACGTTATTCAGCCTACAGCTTTCATGTGTCAGGAGATAAGGGCTGTAGTGGCTTCATGGTTGCAAAGCCCTCTTTAAAATTAACGTAGGGGAAAAATAGGACCCAGCCCTGACATAAATTAACTGGAGTCATTCCAGACACCTGCAACTGCCACGTGTAACCATCAGTCTTGTGGCTGACATTTATAGCCAGAGAAACAGGTTTGTGTTTGGAATGGCATTAACTGGCTACTCTGAATCCTGGGAACAGTGTTGTGTGCTGCTGCCAGTGATGCATTTTCTTCTGAGGTTCCCTCAGCAAGGACTTCTGGCTCCAAAGCCAGGTCCTCCCTGGGCAAGAGGTTCTCCCTCGTGCTCTGTGCCCATCGCAGGGATGTCCTTCAGCAACAGGACCCTCCCCAAGTGGTCTTCTCTCATCCATCCTGAGGCTGGAAGGGAAGTGGGGAAGGGAAAGAAGCATGTTGGTGGGTTGAGTGCGTTACACGGAGATTCAGGTCTCCAGGCCTGAAGAAGCTGCTGTAAAACAAGGGAAAACAGTGGCTTTCAGCCTTTCTCAGTTCACTGAAGCTTCCCCAGCAGAGGCTTGGGTGGGGTATCTGTGCTGCTTGCCTTCATCCCCTCTTACAGGCACCTAAGTATGCATCCATGCATCCAGGGACTCCATGGTGCCGGGCTGAAATCCACAACTGCAAAATGCTCACTCTTCCCTCCTGCAACAACCCGTTATGGGAGTCAGGAGTTCCAGCACACACCTTGCACCCGCAGCACCCCAAGCTGGGCAGGGAGAGGATCTTTGTGGGGAAGAACTGTTGGACTGAGCGTGCGCTGTGGAAAATTTAGCACCAGAAGGAGTTGAAGCAGAAGGACAAACAGAACAGATAGCTGTCGCCCTTACGCTGTTGCTTCTTAGGGAAGGCACTATTTTCAAACTCTCCTTTCCCCCTACCCAACCGTTGTTTTTCACAAAGCAGGCAGCTATTTTATATCCTTGATTTTTAGCCGTCAAAGTTGGTAGAAATTGGCCACCGGACCACTCCTGGGGACAGATGGAGAGACGGAACAATCACAAAAGCCCTGCACCTTAAGGAAACCAGGCAAAGACACAGGGTGTGCTTTGCATCTCGACAGCTATGCACATCTTTTTTCCACCCCTGGCTCCTGGTGGAGTCACATCCATCATGCTGCCCTCAGTCCTGCGTGCATGGAGGCTGTGCTCGGCGCATAATATTTCACAACGTTTTCCATTAGCCTACAACAGCTTGTTAAACAAGATAATCCTGACTACATGCTTCCTACAGATGTTTCCATTCATAGATCCAGCACTTGATTCTCCTAATTAATGGCAATACTCCAAGTTTGGATATGTTTTGTCATCAATAAAGTGAAGGGCATCTTCACGTATCTTAATTAAAGTAATTAGCAGGAAACACAAAAGACTATTAAAATGAGATAATAGCACACCTGATAACTTTAGGAAGTTGTTTTCCCACTCTAATTAAAGTACGATTTATAAAATTTAGCTCCTAGCATATACTTTTTTCCTTCCTGTGTAATGATTTTTCTTATTAAAAAAACCCCAACAAAACAAACCCATTTGTTGTAAATATTTACCTAAGAGCATCTTTTGGCAAAAGTAAATATAATGATTTTGGGGAAAATTAAGACAATGATTTTGGATTCCCAGCAACTTAACACTGAATTTTGCCTAATGTTAGATTTCAGTAAATTCTATTAGGTTGAAGTTCAGATGTTGTTTATTTGGTTTGGGAGGGACTCCATGGGAGAAATAGAAAACAAGGGGCAGAAAAATACTAGCATGAAATATAGGGGTAAAAATGGAGAGCGGTACAGGAGAGAGATGGGTGCCTTGAGCCAACCAATATTTGCACATAGGTTAAACCTGCTCAGGATTTCCACTGAACTGGATCTTGCTGTAGAAAGTGGCACCATGCCCTTTGCGGTGATGACTTTGTAGATTTTGAGCTAAGCTTTTCCAATAGTAAGACTACCTTGCAAGTCAAACACGAACTTAAGTACTCCAAGTCTGGTATTTTGACATTAAAAAAAAATTAAAAACGAAGTATAGAATATGCCTTATTGCTTATATACTTGTAATCATGTATCTCTAGGGCAGTGTAAGGTGACTCTTTGTTCCAGCTTGAGTGTTTTATCTGTGCTTTGGGTATGTGGGTGGAGATGCTTTATGAACGTGTCTTTAGCTTCATGCGCAGTTATGCAAGAACATTTTCTTAAATGGAAGAATCCCAGAAAACACAGGAAGATCGCAGTCCCTGCCTGCCCCGGAGCACCCAAAACCTCCACAGAAACCTCACACCTTCTCCAAGATTCAGCCCCAAGGGAGAACAAGGAGAAAGGAGCAGATTTACATGGTACCGTGCTCCGTGGTGGTAATGAAAATTGCAATAATCTGATTTATTTCCAACAGCTGGAGGGACTGTCCACAAGATGGCATCATCAAGTCTAAAGACTCAGGGAAAAACTGACCTGTCCTTGAGGTTGAGGGAAGACATGGCACAGAGGTGGTTCTTGGTGCAGCGGTCAAGGCAAAACCCAGCATGATGGAGTCCCCCAACAGACTGGTCCTTGACACTTGTTTTTTAAGGATGTAGGTTATTTTATTGTATATATAAGCCAAAAAAACTCAAACAACCAAACAACACTGCACTCAAGAAATGGCCAGAAAGGCAAGCAATCAAAATATATTTCCAGTCTAAATGGATAGGATGAGACCAAGGGATCAGTTTGGCTCTCAGAACATCATCCATGCTTGATCAGGTGAATTAGGTGTGTGTGGAGCCAACTTCTGCTCTGGAAAGTGATGAGAGAGGAAGCAGAAGGAGCCAGAAAACCCAACACTCAGGTTGCAGTAATGAAGGCCAGCTAAGCAATTAGCTACATCCCACCAGTCTGTCCTGCGCTGGAAGAGGCTGCCAAAGAAAATATACTAAGGGGACGTGTTTTGGACCTCTTTCTGCAGCTTTTGACAGTAGGTGTCAGAGCTCCTGGTTTGGACTGGCCCGGGGCCTGCCTGCAGGGTAGTTTTTTGGGAGGACATCAGAGGCTGGGTCCGAGGTTGACCCACAGTGGGTTGACTCCAGCATTTTGGACATCCAGCATAGGTTTGTCATTCCTACAGTGTCAGGCGTGGGCTGAGCCCCTCAATCCGGGGCGCTGCAGCTTGGCTGCTCACATCAAAGCAAGGCAAACCACATCGTTCTGGAATAAAACTGCGCGTTTGGCACAGTCAACTGCTCTGTGGCTTCCTCTGCAGCATCAAGCCTGTTTGTGAAGGTGTATCAAACCAGCTTTTCACCTCTACCATTCCTGTCCAAGCTCCTGGAGCACATCTGGGAACCAATAACTTAGCATAGATATAAGCGATTCCCAAAAACAAACCTGCCGAAGAAGGCAGTCTCTCTGCCTGTTTCTAAGGTCTGTTTGAAGACTCTGCAAGTCTTTACATTTTTATCTTTGGCTTTTTCACGCTCTGAGGCCACACACCTCACTGCCTTCCTTCCCCCCCCCCCTTCCCGCCTTCATTCATTTCCTTCCGCAGAACCATTTCCGTCCTCCAAATGCGAGCTTTATTAAATTGCATTCATAGCTCATTAGGGCCTGCCAATTCATCTGAGGGAGCACAAAAGCCAATATTCCTTGTGAAAAGCCATTAAAGCCAGAATGCTGAAGAAGAAAGGCACCCACAGGCCGGCTCACAGGCTTTGTGATGGGCTGCAGCAGAGAAGCCTGCCTAAACCTGAAAGACTCCTTCATTTCGCAAAGCTTTGCACCAGCAAACTGTGCTGACTGTGGAGGGCTGGATCCGGATGGGTCAGAGCACCACTCATGTGCAGAACTCCTTGAAATGCCTCTACAAAACCACATTCTCCCTCGCTTTCAAGGGATCTGTCGGTCCAAAACACGGAGGGGGATGACAGCAGAGTGTCTTGCTAGAAAACCAGGCTTGGGGCAGCAGAAGGTGCCCAGGACGTGGACCAAGGGCTCAGCTTGGAATACAATGGCTTATGGGGTCTTACTGAGAACTTCCCATTAACTTAAATCTTGGTGTCAAAAGATGAGTTTGCACTGCCTAGACAGCAGCCTGATGCAGAGACTGGCAGGGAATAGAATCACAGAATGGTTTAGGTTGGAAGGGACCTTAAAGATCACCTAGTCCCAACCCCCTTCCACTAGACCAGGTTGCTCCAAGCCCCATCCAACCTGGCCTTGAACACTTCCAGGGATGGGGCATCCACAGCTTCCCTGGGCAGCATGTTCCAGTGCCTCACCACCCTCATGGTGAAAAATGTCTTTCTGATATCTGGTCTAAATCTCCCCTCTTCCAGTTTGAGACCATTACCCCTTGTCCTATCACTAGGACAGAATCAATGGAATAGCACATTCCCAGACTCCCCCTGCTCCTGCCCAAGCCCTGTGAGCGAGCAGTAGCCCCAGATATCCTACCAGTTCTGCCTCCATCTCCCTCTTTTTCCCCCTCCATGACCCCTTTTGTCTAGGGTCTCCAGCTTGGGCGTTGCATGGGGACAACCCATACTGCGGTCTCCTGGTGTACCCAGGGCTCACAGTCCCACGTGGCATCGGGGGGGACTCCGATTGTGCACCCTCGGTCTGGCAGTGCATCCTCACCGCAGGGAGAAATCACAACACTGTGGCTGGGAAAAGGCTGGGAAAAGGGAGATTTCAGTCGCAGTTCAGAAACGCTCTCAACTTTTATAGCAGTATGGAAGTTTTCAGATGGGTGGGTTTTTCCTGTCTTTGTGATATAAATTAATATAAATATAATAACGTTGCACCAGTTGTACTGCTTTTCTCTCTGAATAAGGACTAAATCACTACAGCAGTCACAGGTTTTAGATACTCAGAATCCAATAATTTTTTTAATAAAGGCTCTTGGTTAAGTAGTTTCTAATATAACAGCTGTTCCTTCATCAGTCCTGCTGGAGTCTGCCTCAGTTACAATCCTCGAGTTACTAAAGCGTCATCATTCCTTAGTTTCTAAAGCAGCTGGAAAACTTGTTGGGAGCTAGAAATATTGTTCCTTGGCCAAAACCCCACCACACTTTCCCAGGCTGCAGGCACATTAGTTCCAGAGCTCTGGGTATGCAGCAGCAGCAGAAAGACTTTTTTCCTGCAGCACATCTTCATGGTTGCAGGGGCAACACCGGCAGCCCTGTCGCCCTCGGGGGCTACGTCGTGGGGTTTTGTCATTTTATTGACCCTAGTGTGAGAGCTGGGCACCCAGGATAAAGGGAAAAAACGGCTTTTTGGCTTTTCAGTTGAGAATGTAGGGAACTGAGTCATTAATTCACATTTTCAGTTGTGCTGAGAAAGAGGGGAAAAAACAATGTTTTCTTATGGTTAGAAGAATAAATTGTTATTTTATGCGTTGGGAAAGGGCTGCCAGCAGGTCTTTAGACTTTTTTGCCCAAACAGGAATAGCTGTCCTTTCATTTCAAACACAGAAGTGGAAACAAATGTGCTTCTTAGCACGTACCTTCTCTCATTCAGAAATAAACCCCAAAGAACCATGTTCTCTGCTGATAAAAATCAGTAAAGCTCCGAACTTACGCCCTCTGAGATGCCGACCACAGCATTACAGGCAGAAGTGGTTGGAAGAGTAGCACTGCGGCTCTTTCACCGTTAGCTGGAGGCTGGCGGTGAGCGGGGAAGGTGCAGGGAGCTGCGGTTTTGGGAAACAATCCACATTTCTCTCTGCGCCGCCTGGGGCAGCTCTCCATGCAAACCAGGGCTTTTGCATAAGAAGATGTAGCTTAGGGACGCCTTAACCCTCCCAGCAAGCTGCTAAGGGATCTGAAGCAATGCAAAGCAAACCCTGCGCTGCATTCAGGCAACCTGCCCGGGATCCATCCTTCCCCACCCCTGTGATGGAGCTCTGCTCTGAGTGCCTGGCATCCCCTCTGCTGATGCTGGCGCCCGACTGCTTGTCTTCTGATGCCATGGCATGGTTAAGATGGCGCTGGACCATCGCTGTTTTCTCATGCTTATTTCAATTTATCTATTGGAAAAAAAAAAAAAAATCCCTTTTTTTTATTTATGTGCAGTGCCACCTGCCTTCTAGAAAAAGCCCTTGGTCCTTGACTTTCCTCCTTCTTTTACGTGCTGGTCAAAAAGGTGATGTTTTTCCCCCCAGGTGTTTCCAGGCTGAGGTGGGGGACAGCAGGACATGGGAAGCAATCCTGGTCGGAGAGGCCAGCTTCATCTCATGATGTTTCTTGCAGCGATTGCAGCAAAGGAGGCCTGGGCACAGGATTTGGAGGGGGCTGCTGCATGGGGAACGGTTTTTGGGAGCATCCCTGCCGCAGGAAGGGCAGGGTGAGGGAAAGCAAGTGCTTTGTTTCTCAATTCAGCATGGAGCACACCAGGTGGACAAACAGGCTGCCTGAGAGCCCTTTGCTGGGACCTCCTGGGGTTAATATTGATTTAGCATCAGTGAGCAGCAGGGCGGGAGACCCGTGATGCAAAGATGCTTCCTTGGCTCCAGCTTCATATTGCCAAGGCTGGAAACGGCCCAACCAAAGAAACTCATAATGGTGCGTTACTAGTGATGCGGGGAGACAGGTAAGAAAGTCTTTCTGTTAAAGCCGCTTGCTGCGGTTTCATTCTGCTCCCAAAGCGCTGAACAGTGGGGCTGCAAAAGTGACACCCTTTGGGTGTCCACACAGCCACGCTGCACTGGGGCTGAGAGGCCACTGATGCGAGAAGTGCTGGATTCTGTCATAAGAATAGCATTTTCTTACTAAATTTTAATTATCCCTCACAAAATGTCACTTGTTCCTGCACAGTGCCAGTAGTAGTGCCAATTCTGAATAGCCCTATAATTTCCCTTTATTTAGGTCCTTGTGCTTCTACAAATTCCCCCATGCTGAAGGGGGAATAGCTGTGTTTCCACTGACAGTTGAATTCTCCACTGGAGTTTTACCAGGATCACCCTTCATTGGCTTCAAACTGAAGGAGAAGTTGGAGAAGGGATGATGATGATGATGATGATGATGATGATGATGATGATGATGATGATGATGATGATGACGTTGTGCCGCCTTCACACTTGTCAGTCACTGCTTGGCACTTTGAACACCAAAGCTGGGAACCATCAGGCACAGCTGGATGAGATCAGGAATTTTTGATGTCAAGTTGCCCAGTATTAAACCGGCACGAAAACTGCCTTGGCCACCAGCCTGTCTGCTTTGGTTGCTGCCTTGGCTTTGGGGAAGCAAATGCCCTGGGCTTGCCACAAATAAACCTTGTGGATCCGCTTAAAGAGAAGTTGACAGCATGGAAGCTAAAAAAAACACCATCAGGAGCAAATGAATCTTCATATGTTTTTCACTCTCAGCCTCTTTTCCTACCCAATAACCCACTACCTGTTATAGTTACCGTATTTTATATAAAATGATATAAGAAGTGGTTCCAAACTGATACCTACAAGATCTACCCCTGCATCAGCAGCTTGTACACCTGTCCTTCTCCGATCACAGCAACCCTACAGGTTTTTTTAATAAAAATCATTTCCTAAAAGGAAAATATTCCCACTGCTCATACACCTGCATGCCCACATGGCTATCAGCCTGGCTTTTCCAAATTAGTCCAGACTCCCCTTAAGGTAGGAAGCAAGAAGATCTTGTTGCTGTTTTTCTTAGGGCAGTATGGAGGCAGT
Source organism: Chionis minor (assembly GCA_013398295.1). Classification (NCBI taxonomy): domain Eukaryota; kingdom Metazoa; phylum Chordata; class Aves; order Charadriiformes; family Chionidae; genus Chionis; species Chionis minor. The sequence continues at coordinate 238,661 of VZSF01009841.1, read as the reverse complement.
TGGGGGAGGAATAAAAAGAGCAGTAAGGAAAAGAGAGGAAAGAAGAGGAACCAGCCCTTTTTCTTCCCCATAGGATATCCTCTGAAGGCAGCCATTCTCAGGAAAACAGGAGCTGATTCCGGCTGGCAGATGATTTTTAAGGAGAGCAAGGCATCGTGTATGGTAGGGCAGAGGCTCCTCTTGGAGGAAGACGTGGCATGGAGCCGGGGGGTGGGAAGCCGTGGGAGGGCGGATGGGGTTGTTGTGCTGTGAGGTAACGGGAAAAATAAATGAGCCTGTGCTGGGTCGAAAACATCACAGACGTGGCTATTACAGGCTTTGCTGGTGCGGTGGTTCCTGGAACAGAGCTGTTTGTCTGAACAGCCGTCCTGCGCGCTCTAGCCCGTGACAAACACAGAGTAACCCTGGGTACAAGAAGACCCGTGTCATGGCGTTATAATAAGACATGTGGCATCAAGAACAGTGTTACCCCTTCCAGGAGAATGGCAGACATTTCTGGAACAGCCCATTTCACTAACTAAAGAAGCTCTTGTTGAAAAAACACCCCGCTGAAATCTTAATTTTCCCATTTGGTGCATAAATTAAGAATCAAATAGGCTGGGTCAAACAGACTCTTCCCATCCACCTCCTGATGTGAATAACCACGGCTTTAAGGAAAAGACAGTGTTGTTCAGGTAGTAGTACAGGATCTGGCTTAGATCTGTTCTCATTTGTGCTGTGATTTTCAGTCCACTGCCTTCAGTAGATCCAGTTCGCTTTAACAGTCTGGAACTGCCTGAGCAGTGGCACTGGTGGAAACCATCCACCCATCTAACCTACCCTGATGATGGTGGGCAAGGGAATGAAAATCCAACTGGCCTTTTAGGTGTGGAGTTAGGTGGAAACCAAGGGAGGCTTTGGGATGGGTCACCTCTGATGACATCAAGAGCAGCCAGCAGCCCAGCTTTGCTTCTCAGCGAACGCCGAGCAATGGACACCTCCATCCCCTTGGTAGGTGTCTGATGTGGATTGGATGGACCTAAGCAAGACGGCAAGTTCAGTCATGGTGTGTGCATTTGAAGGCTGAAGGTGGGTGAGATGAGTCCAGGTCTTTGTCTTGGGCTTCTAGGGAGAATTGCAGGTCTGTTGTCGTTTTTCCAGGCCTTCATCCACAGTGCGACTGCCCCGTTGAACCACACTGGAGAGGAGCGATGGCCTTATCTGCAGAGTGGATACACTCAAAACCCAAGGGTGAACATGGATGGCGCACGCACAATCTCCAACATGTCTTGAATATTTCTGCACAGTCCCTGCAATGCTTGGTGATGCTTGTCTGTTTTCCCAAGTTAGCAGAAGGGTGGAAGCAGCTGTGGAAGGGCAGGATGAGCTCACCCTGACTCCAAGGCTTTGCTCACACTAGTGAAGTCATCTGGCCATAGACCCGTGACTATCTGTGTTATGGTGCCTCTGCCAGATAAACAAACCCTTCTGTCACTGCCTTAGCATTTCACCCTGGCCCAGGGTTCTTATTTAAGGCTAATTAAGACTGTAAAAACCAGTTGTGTAACACGCCTGTGGTGCACACCATCCAGCTGGATAAGGAGGTATAACATTTCCCGCACACTGCAGTCTGGGGCATAGTTAGTCTTGAAATAAAAAGGATTTGATCAGGGCAGCTTACATGGGAGTTACACTGGTGGACACCATCACTTTTCTCTAATTTTTTTAAACATACAAATCATTGCAATGGCATGGGATTGGCACAGGTAGCCCTGGCAAGTTTGCCCTAATAGTTATTAGGCTTGTGAAGACAACTGGATCGTTAACGTCCAAGGCTCAACATGCTTGTTGACTTCTGAGCATGGGAATGAACCAAGTCAAACCATTGTTGCAAACGCAACTGAAGCTGACGGGCTGTGATACTTCAAGAAGTCAGACAGATGAGGTTCATGTTTTGGTTTTACTGCAGAACATCTGCCAAAGTCCATTTCAGAAGGGACACTCACTATCACTCAGCTGCTTGAAATCTTACCATGGAGATGGGACCACAACGAGACTGGCTCTGGAGCAGCCGAGATCTGAATTGTGGTTGAACAGAGCTAAAGCAAAGGCCACGTAGGGCAGAAAACATATTTGTTCAGGGAATGAATTTACATGGAAATGCTCAGCGAGGAAGATGGTGGTGCACAATATAAAACCTCGTGCTCGCTGGTGTTTTCCTGCCTGCAGAGCCCTGATTAGATCTTATCTGAGCACAACCGGCACAGCCAGTGGGCACTGGAAACACATGGGCACAGCAAAACACAGTGTGGTCCCACTCAAAAATTGACTCATGGGAAGAAAAAGTGGCGAAATTCCCCTCCGGTGAGAGGGTGATCAGCAATTGTGCTGGGAGACACAGTGTGCGGAGAAAAGCCAAAGGCTGTGACTTGCTTTGGGAGAAGAAGGAATGAGGGTGCAGCTAGAAATTGTTGCTCACGGGCATAGCAAAGTGGTGGGAACATAGGTTGAATGCTTTGTCTGGGAGATACTTTTGGGGCAATGGCAGTCTGGGGGTTGTGGGTAGCTGGCAGGAGGTTGCTCCTGCCCGATCGTACCTGGCTCTTTTTTAATAGTTGCCTTTGTGCTCATTTTCCATGAGCTCTGGCTCACCTCTCCTGCACAGAGCCAGGTCCCAGCCCAACTATGGACCCTCACTGGCATGTCACAGAAGCCAGGGAGTGATGTGGGGCACCGCTATTTAATTAGTCTCTTTGGCCCAAGCTGTTATTAAAACTGAGCAAGACTGGAGGAGCAAATGTTGAGACGCACAGCTCCTGAGCTCTTTCTCACACCAGGCTTTTGTTCTATTTGGAGACACGGACCTACGATTGGGGTCTGCAGTGTCCCTGAAGGGTTGTGTTAAGGTGCATGAGTTTCAGTGAGACTCAACCCAACTAAAACATGCCAACGACATGGGTGGATCACGCCAATGGCTTCTCTGTACCTCAGTTTCCCCCCTCTACGATGAGGATGATGATGATGCTTACCAAACAGCATGCACTGAGGATAAATTGAGACAAAAGCTTTGACGGCAAATAGGACAGAGATGATTGTATTCCAGCAGAAACCACTGCAAAGTCAAGGTGAGGAGTCTTTTTTTGACAGCTGCTGGGGTTTGAGGTGGCTGTAGAGCAGACTGTCTTAGCAGTGACTGCTCATAGTGCTGCGCATGGGTGGGAGGCGAGGGAAGGCAAAGCTGACAAGAGCCTGTGAAGGCATGATTCAGCTCATAGCTGACCTGAGAGAGGGTTTAGTAACTTGACGGTGGAGGGAAAAATGGTTATTGCTAAATGAAAGGAGTATAGTTTGATAAAGCACTCTGGCTTTCCTCGCTTTCTATGCCTATGCAAATGTAATTAGGGGAGAGTGCCTAAAATATGCCATTCAATTAAATGAGTTTTCAAAGAGCACAAAGTGAACTTCAGTTCCATCAGCGAAAGCCACCCGCATTGTGGCATAAGGCTTAAGGGACACCGTTTGATTAAACACCATGCAACAACCTTTGTGGGGCTGTAGCTTTCACATCAATTAGATGAAAGCACATTTTTTTTCGGCTGAGTTGTAGAACTCTGAAAAATGAGATTCAACCTTCTACTAAAATCCGTCCCCTCTCCACCAAAGTCTGTATAACTCACCTTCCGGAAATCTTTTCACAATCTGCTCACATCCCAGCAGACATGAATTTGGACAGCTGGAAGAATTATACCAGCTGCCACTGGTCCTAGTGGCCCGAAAGTCGGGAATTCCAGTAAAACTTTCCAAAAAATATCTGCTTTTGCGACACACTGGCAACTTCAGTTTTCAGCTCTGGCAGTGGGTGACACTTCTGGCTGGAACTGCAAAATTGGACCCTTTCTTTGCTTGGCAACTCAACTGGCAATTTTGTTGTGTAAATGGAGCGTGGCTTGCAAAGAGTGGAGGGCACTGATTTAGCCCTTGGCCAACTTTGGCTCAACCCCACGCTTTTTTGCTGATTGGGACTGTGCAGAGAGAGGTAATGTTTAAGCCTGGATCCAAAAGATCGTCCCAGTGCCCCACACCAAGTTTACAGCTACTCCATGAGTAATGCCTGGTCTTGTGAACAGGATTATCACCCGAATTAGTTGCCCACTCTCAACCCAGCTGATTGATAGCTTCAAGTTCAGATATTTACCCTCTACCTAGGAAGAGCTGAGCTTGAGGCACAGCCTGGGGCAGTCTTGATGTCCCTGTTCTGAAGAGTCGAAGCTCTTGTGCTTTTTCTAAAGCACCCACTGAATTTGGGGTTTGCCTGCCAGGGAGCTCTAGGGCATGGCCTGAATCCATTGCACAAGCATGTTTTATGTAAACAAAATTTAGGTTTGGTCAAGCTCATGCTTACATGAAATTCTATGTCTCCCTTCCAAGCAGGTGGGACCCATTTCTCCCGTAGGTTCTCTTCATCCATCAGCCTTTTTTCCAACCCATGGAACCCCAAACTTTCAATGGATCCCACCCTGGATTTAGGCGTCTCCCATTTCCCATGGGCTGTTAAGGTCCACCCAGCTGTCGCAGGGCTGGAAGAGACCAGGATACACCCAGCAACATTTCTTTCTCCTTCCCACCACTGTCCCTGCAATGCAACCCTGTTACCAAGGAGCTGGTGCTAATAGCCCAGGCTTGCCTCATACAGGCCCTCAGGGCATGGATAACATGATGGAGAGGGAAATGGGGTGAATAAATGTGAGATCAGGCTGTCTCAGCTGCTTCCCAGCTTGCTGTCCAGTTAGCCAGTGATGCTGGTCTTCACCTGAGGCTTTTGCAGGAGAGAGTGGAGAGAGGTATTCCCCAGCAGATCTCCCTGTTGGCAGTCAAGCTTCTGTCTACAAATGGAGACCTCTTTCTGGGAGATAAAAGTGCTGTCAACTTGATTTTTCCACTGCCTGCTCCAAGGCATTCACTTTTTTCTGGTGGACAACACCTGGTGTGAAAGGCCAAGGGGACAAACTCAGCCTTCGTTTCATAAAGGCAGCAAGTTTGTGTAGAAAAACAGAATGGAGAGAGAGCTCCAAATGTGTATTTCTGTGTCATATCATGATCAAAAATAATGATTTTAACCTGGAATCCTCTGATGCTTAAAAATAAGTAGTGGGAAACCACTGAAAGCAGACTTAAGTAATGTATTGGGATGGGGACTCTGCCCATTGGTAAAGGCTAAAACCACTCATCTCTCTTCTGGGTCAGTTTGGGCAAAAAGACTCAGCTCTGGCTGCTGTCTCACGTGCTCATTGCCTGCAGAGCTGCCTCTTGGACATGAGTGTAATGTCAGCCTGGACTTAATACGGCGACTGCGGTTAATTAGCAAAGCTCCTTCTCTCTTCATTATTCAGCAACGTTAGTGTCTGTGGAAGGAAAGAACAAAATGAGCCAAGTTCATTTCAGTTCTGTGAGAAACACGGGAAAACAGCAATGTTCGCCAAATGGGAAAGAGAGAAAATGAGGAGATAAAAAAAAATATTAATTTCCAGCTTCTGAGGACTTTACCAATAACAATATAAAAGATAGCTGAGTGTTCTGCTTAAATGAAAAAAGTGATTACTTCACAAGCAAGTGAATGGCTTTCCATATCTTCTTCCCCTGCCTGTGTTACTTAATTTTTTTTTCCTGCACTATTCACTTATTATTTGAATCCATCGGTGTGGTGAGGCGGTGCTGGAGGCGGTTAACGTTTCTCCTGGGTGCAAGCAGAGGAGACATCCAAAATAAGTCACCTCCTTTGGAGGGGACAGCTCTGGCCTGTCACCGCTGGAAGTGAGCTGGGTTGATGCAACTTCCATGTGGCTCGGATGAGCACATCAAGCTCAGGAAGGTGAAACCTCATAGCGGAGGTACAGCCTCTGCTTGCAGCTTAGGAGTCATGATCCATCCTCAGGGTGAACATGGACCTGGTGCAAGCACGGGCTGGGCTGGAGAGGGAAGAGAGGCTCTTCCACGGTGTCAATCAGTGACCACTGCCTGCTTCACAGCCAGTAGGATCTGGCCTCTATATGTTGAGGTTCAAAAGCCCAGTTCCCTGACGGATATGTCCATCGGATGAAAGAGCAGTGTGGTGGGCAGCTAAACCAGTGGAGACCCATGTCCTACAGACTTGTGTCTCCAGCTGCACTTGTATCCTCTGTGGGCTCCCTGGTGTCCAGCAAAGCGACCTGTCTCTCCAGGGAGGCAAAACTTGATTTTTGTCTCTGTTCTGCCTCCTCATTTGCAGAAAACTTCTCTTTTTGGGCTTTCCTACAGTGGTGTTATATGCGGTTGGGGTTGGGTATGAGTCAAAAGTTATTGGAGGTGGAGGAGACCAACAGGTACGTGCACGGAGGTGGTATAGAGAGAGGGTGTGATCAGACAAACCTCACTTCCTCAGGTTTTGGGCTATAAACCCCACGTGCAGACTGTCAGGTTGTAAAGACCTGGGAAACACCAGAATTAAACAGTCTGTGCAGCCATAATTTGGGCCTTTGTGCACATTGAATGTGATGCATCCCTTAATTATCCGATCACCTATCATTTGGGGTTATTTTAATCTGGTGAATTGCTCTAGGCCACATTAACACACGCTGTTCAAACCACACGCTGAATTCAACATTCATTTCCTTGCGAGCGCCACTGTGATGCTTCAGCATCTGATCAATATTAATGCGTTTATCTTCACAGTGCTCCTGTGATATCACCAGCTGGTGAACCAAGGCACAAAGAGATTAAGGCCAAAATGATCAAACACGCTTGCTAATTTTGGGTGCTCAATTCGCCACACCGGGGATCTGATCTTCCCAAGCACTCGGCATTTCACAGCACTTTGTGTGCCCGAAGCACGGCTCCCGTTAATTTGTTCCTGCCTCCCAGTGCAAATCCAGCCTTGGTGTCCGACACGAAATAGCAGGAATAGGAAGGAGATCCTCGTGGACATCTGCTTCTCTGTACAGCTGAAGTACCTGATCTGCTCTTTGTAGCAAGGGAGAAATCCTGGGGGAGAAAAACAACCCCAAACCCAAGTAAACCTGTATTACGATGTTGAATTGGAAGTCCTTGGGCAACAGCTTTTTGAGGTATTTTTGCAGCTTTTGAGTCCTTACCTTGTCACCTCATGTTCTTTCAGTGTAACCTTTGCAGATGTAATGTCCCAGCTCACTGCTCCCCCCCAGGAACCAAGTGTGCAAAGCCAAATCAGCGAAACCAACCAGAGAAAGATCCAGCTCTCATTTTGACCAAAACTTGGCCCATTGGATCCCAAGCCTAGACCTCCACCTCCACCACTCAGGGAGTGAGAGAGGAGAGGTACGAGCAGGGTTCGTGTCAGTCCTGCAGTTCTTTAAAATCATGAGACGTGTTTGGGTGGTGATTTCACACCGGGTGCTCGGCAGCATGGAAACGCCACGATTTGGGTCTCTGGAGCTCAACACCAGGAACTGAATGGGGTATGTGGTTTTTCCCCCAGGAGCATCTCGTGTCCCTCATCCTTCTTTTCTGCCCTTCTCTCATCTATTCCCTGCTCTCCTGTCTGACTGCTGCCGGCTCTCCCGTTGCTCACATCCATCTTTACCACCATGTTACTCCTTTCTCTTCTGCTTTGGCAGTGACAGTTCTTTTTCCCCCCACTGCACTTTCATGATTGTGATTTACAGCCCCGAGTTTAAAGATTTATCGCAATGCACACATGGCACGGCAGACTCTAAGGGATGTGTTCAGCCTAGTTATTATTCTCTTAAATCCCAATTTTTCCATAGGAAAACAAGCGGCCTCTGCAATACGTTGTCAAGACTTTTGTACTCTAACTTCCTAGGTTTATTCAGATGAGAATAAAACCAGGGAAGAAAAGTCACAACCTAAAGAGGTTAGCTGGCATCTATGAACCTCACGAGTAATATAAGCACCTGGGGGCTTAACCAAGCACCAGATGGTCTTCAGGCGACTAATTGCAGGCTGAGGATCCACAGCTATATCAGCACTTGTTTATTCCACTTTACAGACATGGTGAAAAACCCTACGGCAATTTAAACTCCCTCCTCCCCGTGAGAAGAGCAGTGCAGACAGCGACCATCTATCATCTCCCCTCCGTTGCTTTTGTTTGGTTTTGGACAGTGTTTTAGCTATCTAAGATGAGCAAGGGCCTTAGGTCATCTTAAAGAGCTTAAACTGATCTAAGGCTTTAATATACTTAAGGGTGGCGTAAGGACGTTGATTATAATTAACCCTAAAAAGAAAACAAACCAACGTGCGAGACCTTCAGAAGTGTCTTGTTGGGGGTGGATTTTTTTTCTTCACGTGCATCCTCTTGATGTACAGACCAAGTCAAAGTCCCCTAAAGTCACTGAAGAGTCTTCAATTAGCTCAAAGGAGTGTTGCTGTTGGCATCAGCTGCAGCGGACTCAGCCTGCTGTTGCGAACATCCTTAGAGCCAAGTTTGTCATTTTCTGTACCGAACTTGTGATGTCAAAACTAACCTGGAAAACACTGAAACCCAACCATAAGCACTAGTTTCACCCCTGGTGAAAACTAGTGGTCCCCTACCAAAGTATACCTTTCAAACTGGGGTTCTGTTTCATTACTATTCAATAAAAGAAATAGCAGCGAACCATTTTTTAAAAAATAAGTGATTTTCTCATTTAAATAGGCATTTAAATTTCTCATTTAAAATAAGCAATTTTCTCCTTTTTTAAGCAAGCCGTTCTTGTCATAACTTAATTTTCTCATGACTCAAGATAATACTCGAGACGATTTCCTCCAAATTTCCAAATGGGTCACCTTGGGTCAGAGGCTGGAGCTACAACGTTCCCACCCTTAAAAACACCAAGAAATGCTGCGAATGCATGAAAAAAAAAGTGTGTTTGGGGGGGAATGTTTATCACGCAAGTCAGACCTGGCATCAGATAAAATTAAGATGGTAACCCGTGCTGCCGAATTGGAAGATGGATTTTATTTTATCTTAGGCTTTTCCTAGAGGCTCTGAAGCATCCGAGATGTCATTCTGCATTGAATTTCTTGCTGAGGTCTACACTCGTGCATGGCAGCGTTGCTACCAGCGCCCACGGGCTCAGACCAGCCCCCAAAATCCTTGTTCCTGTCGGTTTGAGCCTGTACGTACCTGTGCATGTGGAAACGATCCACTTTCTCTACAGGGCTGGCCCAATTTTTTCCTGTCGCCAGCAGAAGAGCCGCTGTTTGAGGTTGCTACGTGGTCGGAAAGGCGGCAGAGAACGGCGGTGCCATACCCTATGTATGTAACCCCAGCATCATTTGGAAGGACGGAAGTGGTAGAAACACAGTTTTAAATATTACTCCGAAAACCAGATCACTGTATTCTGATATAAAATATCCTGACTGGAACTCGATTTTTTAATTTCTCCTCTAGATTTCCCTAGGAGGCTTTATAAAAAAAACGGAACTTGTACATCTCCATGAAAAGGCTTTGGGTTTTTGTTGCATGGAGTGATTGGGTGCACGTGCAGCATGTGTGGCCATTTGAAACGCACATCAGCTGCGTCGGCTCGTTAGCCGTTTTCTGAAACGAACGCTTGGCAGAGCTGCAGAGCGTGGCCAGGTAATGAGGGAGTGCCACCATGCAGCCACAAAAAAAGGCTCAAATTGCTGTTTCACTGACAAGTGTTAATTCTGGCATTTCTGCATGCTTCATTTTACCAATCTATTAATGCTCTTGTCGTCTAGTTGTATGCAATTAAACGTTGAATACGGCCGTACAGAGCCACATAGCTGCAGCGTGCCCTGCTATATGCAGCCAATCCAGGGAGAACTTTTCATGTAAGATTCCAATTTTTAAAAAATACCTGTTCTTCCAATAGCTACAATAGCTCTGCAGGAGCTTGTCAGTCAAGCAAGATTACAGACTCCCTAAATTCAGCCTGACATGCCAGGCTGTAATGACTCTGAAGGGGCTGTTACGGTCTATTGTGCCAGTGGTCTCTGCCTAACAGGAGCATCTTGTACACTTCTCATTAAACCTATAATGGCTCCAGAGATTTCTATATTGCCAGTTACTTCAAATATGAGTTATTTTATCACAAAAAAGCGCACATCCATGTGATGCTAAAGGTGCAGGTTAAATAAGGAAAAAAGAACTTAGATTTACAGGCTGACATGTACCTTTACCTTATGCAATTTGGATGCTGAGAAATTGCAGCATTGGCAAGGATTTGAGCAATTTTCAGTAAAATTCTTGCCTGCGGAAAGCAGGAATGGAAAAGTGGGTGATTCTGCCTGTGCAGGGAGATTTTAATGTGACACTGTAGGGACCGACGCAACTTCATAAATAATAGTGGTGGATGGTTTTGGTATTCCATAACTCCAAGACAAGTTACGGCCCTTGTCTTCAGGATGGATGAAGCTCTTTGGCCTGGGTCATGCTAGAGGTCAGGGCAGATGATCACACTTGCCCTTTCTGCCCCCAAACTCTCAATCTTCTCCCAAAGACAGGAGGTTGCGTTCGGTGGCCCTGTTCAGCAAACCCAAATCACAGCGTGGGATTTCTGATACCAGGTGATTTATGTGTCAAAAAGAGAGAAAATATGACAGTAGTGCGGGTTGAAGGGAAACTTGCATCTTTTTGGGGCGGTCACACCTTTCATTTCCCAGGTATGCAGTGGCATGGAGAGCCTGCCTGGGGACTCCTGGTGACACTACTATGGAGCAGGTCGTCAGGATCATGCGAAGAAGGAAATCCTGAGGGTAGCAAGACAATGGGAGTAAGTCAGGGGCAGAAGGAAAGCCGTTCAAAGTGCACACTGTAACAGTACGTAAACACTCATCGTAAGAAATTCCAGGCTGTTTGGGTTGCGCATGTGGCAGGATGGCCACCAAACCATCGAATTAGAGGGATGCAGTAATAAATTGTAGGAGCTGGCACAGGCTAAGCCGAGTGGCTCTGCCCAGCAGAGGGTAGCATCGCCCAAACACCCCAGTCTGTTTTCCAAGTTCACACCTTCACACACCTCTGAATTCCTACCTCCACCACATCCCCCTTGAACTGACAGGCACAGATCAGTCCGGACCCAGGGACAGCCTCACAGCCTGATACCTTGTAAATTCTGCTCATAAACAATGAGAACTCTGGAAAATCAGCCTCAAAAGGAGAATTTTAAGGCATTTGTTACAGGACACAATGCGTGTTAAACAGTTATGTGCATACAATCACATCTGTTTTGAAGTAAATGTTATTTAGCTGCTTGTGTTAGGATTTATTTTTGGGTACCTAATTTGAAGATCAGGTGTGGAGCTGCCCCTGAGGTGCAGGAGTGCCGGTACCTCTGGTACAGAGGCCTCTGATTCAGTCGCCTCCCTTGGGTGCCCCAAAATCATTGCACTTTTTTAGTGTCCTACCCATGTTGAAACTGAAGCCCGGAGATACGACTTATAAACCTCTCCCAGTTAGTCCAGACTATCCTTTTCTCCGATGTCTCTGGCGAATCTTGCCCATCGCCCCGCATTGGCGCTCGGCCGATGCCCGATGCGACGATGCTAGAGGTCTCAGCGCCACCAAGAAAAAGCTGTTTTTAGCAATAATCCCAGCAGGATCACGCGCGTGGGTGCCAGGAGGGTGCCGTGCCAGGCAGGACGGGCACAGCGCCGGGGGCTTGGGCTGCTCGCCGAGGCTGGCGGTGCCCATCCACCTGCCTCTGGGCTTGGGGCTGCCCCGGGGGGGTGGCTCCGGTGTCGGGGTGCCCCTTGCTCTGCGGGGTGCTCCCAGGGCTGTGCCGGCTGCGGGCAGGACTTGCCAAGGGGCCAGTTTTTGGCATCCCAGGAGTGTGTGTGCGTATGTCTATCTCTGGTGCG